>CM055841.1:11908733-12061233 GCA_029490765.1 Euthynnus affinis
TTATGACATTTTTTCATTATACATAAACAAATATAGCGTGCAAACCAATCACAAGAGAGTCTGCGACTGTGTATTTCCTTCTGCAGATTGCTCACAGCAAACATTTGTTTGGAGCAGTGTGTTTAATGAAGTGTGGAGCAAAGAGTTTGCTTTTTTTAATTACCCATTACATGAACTATTTCTTGTACTTGTTTTATTGTGTTCCACTGCTTATTTTTTTCATGTGTGTTTATAACACACTTTGTTTGTTGTTTTATAAAAGTGCTATAGAAATGAACATTGTCACAGACTGTAGCCAGTGTGAGCAGAGGCCTGCAGCAGCCAGAAAAATTCACACTGCAATTTTTCAAGTTTCATGTGTTGCTCCTTTTGCACTACCTTCCTCTCTCTCTCTCTCTACTCCCGTCCCTCTCTCTTCCTCCTCGTCACTCATCTCTCACCCTCTTTTACCAGTCTTTTCCTTCCTCTCTCATTCTCCTCTCATTGTCCCCCCTGACTCTCTCTCTCTTTCTCTCAGATGTCAGAGGCCCACAGGGTGTTGTAGTAAGTCTGTCAGTCACTTTCGTTTAGTGTTTGTAGTCTGTCCAGCCTCTCTGATCCATTATAAATAGCTCTAAGTGGCACAGCACTCCCTCCGCGCTGTCACTCAACACTCTGTCAATTAGACTTTCTACTCAGCCTAATTAATCTGACCAGTTAGTCAGAATAAAGATTGAGGTGGACATGAAACAGTTACATCCTAAATGTAAAAACCTGTATGTAGCCAATCACTACTACATTAAAAAAAGAGAAAATAAAAAAAAGTCTAATATTTATGTGTTCAAGCTGAATCATTTTGTTTACCTAATTAGCAACACGGACAAGCAGGGATCAGCCCCAGTCGATTTATGTCAGATGTTCATTTGATTTGACAGGCAGTGCAGTTAATATTTTAGGAGTTTTCAATGCTGCATTAGGGAATGTTCAAGGTCTCAACGTCTATGATGTAATCTGCAGCTAGTCTTTCCAAATGTCAGTCAGAATAACTACATTTAGGCTTGAAGATCCTCATGGTTATGACTGGGTTTACTGTAACCGCTGTATACTTCCGGAGATTTAAGGTGGGTTTGACAGATTCATTTCTCTTTATTGGGGTCTCGAGCTGATTAGCCCATATGGATCCTCCAGAACATCCACTTAATTTTATTTTGTTGGACAGTCTGGGTCTATTTTTTATCTCAACATGTTTCTAATAGGATATGGGGACTTGCCAAGTTTTCACATTCTCGTGTTATTAGAGTTCCCATTCAGTGTAATTAAGCGTCCGTCTTCCAGAATAGGAATCAGAATTACTTCACGCCCGAAATTTTCCCTAGTGGATTCACTGCTGTCTGGATGTTAGTCGCCCTGATTGACCGGAGGCTATTAATATCTCAAAGACTTTCAAGGGTACAAAAGGATTAAACTAGTTTTCATTTTCTGTAATGTGGAGTGGAAATATTTTTGATATGAAATATGCTGTGTAATCCCACTGCCTCCTGTATTTTTTTATTTCCGTTGTGTGTGTGACATTTAGTGTTTTATAGGTTATTTATTGTACCGTTTGTCACTTTACATGAACATCACACCCTAAACTTGTCTCTCTCACCCTAAAAAAAATCAGGATTTCTCATTTCACCTCACCCAGAAAACAAATAGCTTTGATTACCAATGCTCTTGTCATCTTTTAACACAATGAAATCATGAAATGAGACAATATTTCCAACTGGAAAAAAACAAACTTTTTTACTCTTTCACATTTCATTTCAGCGGAGGACATAGAAAGTATAACTGCAGTTTTTGCATTACTCACAGTCCTATCCTCAGTTGGAGTGGGTGATAATAATGAGACATGATTACTGCCACAGTCAGTGAAATTGAAACAATGATCAGCTAAGAGTGTTCATTTCACAGTGAGATGTGTTGTAACAATATATTATTTCAATTTCAGTTTCAGTGATTTCGGGGACAAAGCAGCAAGAAGAAAAACCTTTGATTCACCGAGAAGAATTAAGGTCCAAGCTTTCATGGCGGCAACCACCTATCCCGATGAAGTGGCCGCGTTCCAGACACTGAATCCCTGCCAGCTCCTGAGGACACTTTGACCCTTGACCCCTGTTGGACAGCAAAGTATAAGAAGACTTCTCCTACATGACACAAAAAGGGTATTATCACATCTTAACTGTTATTACTAAGTGGGTAAACTGAGTAATACTGTCACACTGTTTCACACGCTGCCTAGTCACAATTTGTCTAGACGTTACCATGCTCCCCCGACACGCACCCACTCCAAATCCTGTTACCGCCGGCAGCCTGCGCCACAATAACCTACATTCCACAGTAATCACACTGACTGACTGAGGCGTCTGATGGTGTTGAAGGCACGTTAGAAAAACGGCAGCAAATCCTGGTGACAGAGTGCGAGGCTGCTGACATCCAGAGAGGGGAGGGAGGAGGGAGAGCATTCTTTTGTGCATTCAAATCTTTTTTGGAAAAGGGAGGATATGCATTTTGGAGCACCATGTTGCTGTGGCTGTGCTCCAAGCGTCTATCAGCTCTGAGAAAAGAAGAGGCAGGGATTCAGGCTGACTGACACACACACACACGCACACTGTAATACCATTGCACAGAAACAACTGCCTTTCTCAACATTTAGTTTAAATCTATATTGACTGAAAGATGAGACAGTTTTGGCTACATCTCAACATAATTGGCAAGGACGGCGCAATAACTTCTGACTTTTTCCATTGTGGTTTGGGCAGCAATATGAGACAACATTTGAGTAGACAGCAGCTAATAGTAAATAATCCACTAAAGTAATATCTACCAGCCAAAATGTCAAAATGAATACAGTAGTACAATTTAGAAATGCTGTTACATATATTCTTTTGGGAAACACAACCGTATTGAGTGCTGATAAAATAACTGAGTTCAGTTACCCAAACAATACATTTTTGATACTTTAATTTGAGGAATGTAAATAATACCCAGACTGATCAAAGCAAAGAATGTCCTGTGAGGACGTGTAGTGCTCTGAAGTCTATAGAAAGCATTCATACACACACTAACAGACACACAGCAGAGACAGAGGCAAGAAAACAGGAGGGATGGGGGACGTACACGCGCATACTCGGCCACGCGGCACCAGGGCTCAGATTTGGCTGCTCTTCGGCTTCTCCGGGCGCTTGATGCACGACGGCGTCCCCGACTGACACGCCTTGTGTACCATCAGCTACAGGAAGAAATCATATTCAATTCCAGCCGTGTCATTAGAAAAACTACACCGCCCAGGCAGAATTATAAATTGGTATTGAATGGGAGATGGTGACTGAATGTTGGAGGAAATTTGTCGCCAATATTTGCATAATGTGATTTTTTTCCCCCTACAAGTATCAGGAAATGAATCTGCCCATTTAGCCATGCGCAAATTAGTGTTAAATTGGGATGATTGCCGGATTGCGCGCATGTGCATTAACTACTGAAATGAATCACACTAACCCTATAAGAAATTTTAGAAAGATACTATAGGTTACTCCAGCAGATGAATGAATACATATGGAAATATTACAACCTATAACATGTTACAGTTTATCCCTCCAGAAGAAAACATTCACAATAAAGTCACTGAGTTTAAATGTATACGGATATCTGTTGTGTTTCTGTGTGTGTGCGTTTATGTGAATTACTCATCGGGGTTATTACGGAAGATGACGTCACATTTACTAGAGCTATCCTGACAGTTCAGAGCTTACATCACCAGACTGGAGTACAGCTTACTGCGTGTAGTTTAACATAAGATGATATCACAGAATAAGAAAATTTACCCCATGTTGTGCAAATGACGCTGCGAAACTGGAGCTTATTTATGAAAAGTAATGTTTTTTGCCGTGTCACAATTAACTTTCTATGTATTGTTTTACTTCTCTTGATGATAAAGTTTGTAGGAATTGCTTTTCTGCAATTTATCCAAAACCTGCCCCACTGTTACAACGTTTTTATTTGATGTTAAAATGTCAGACAGGTTTTTTATTTCTAGGAATAAGCAGCATTGCTGGGTTTGTCCAGGTAAAAACGTAGCAAAGCTGCTGGTCTGTTTGTTAATGATAATATTCTTCAGATGATAAGATGATGACTGATTGTGTGATTGTGTAAGAAACAGACTATAATGTCCCCCTCCTATTCCAGTTGTGGATATGGCTGCCGCGGGTGCTGTGTACAGCCCTGCGCATCTGAGCCAACCATTATGAGAGAGAGAGAGAGAGAGAGAGAAACAGAGAGAGAGAGAGAGGGAGAGAGAGAGAGAGAGATGCAAGCAATAGGGGGAGGGGTGGAAGAAGGAGAGAGGAGGAGAGTGCGATTGTGTGTGTGTGTGGATGGATGGATAGTAGCCTACCACCGGGCTAGAGGAGCGCACACACACACATACACACACTCAGAAGGATAGTGTGTGAGCCAGCCAGCCAGCCAGCCAGTAAGTGTGTGTGTGAGCCATGTTGGATGTGAATGAATGTGAGGAGAGATGCTGCTGCCGTGCCGCTCCTAACGCTCAGATCTCCAGCTCCACGGACCACAGCGGGTAGATGCCAACTCTCCAGGCCGACGGAGAGACGGGGGAGCCTGGGGGAAGGTGTCGGGCGGTGCCGGCGGTCCTGGAACTGGCCACCTAGCCGGAACGAGGGACAGAGAGAAGTAACGGGGAGAAGCGAAGACGCACTCGAGAGAGAGAGAGAGAAAGCTAGAGAATAGGCAGAGGTGGAAGAGGGAGAAAGGAGAGGAGATACAGAGAAAGGAAGAGACTAAATGGCTGCACCGCTACCGGGCTTCACCCCGCTCCTGCTCTCGTCTCTGGTACTCCACCTGCTTCTCCTCGGCCCTTTGTTCGCCCTCACCCCGGGGACGGTGAATACAGGAGGGGATTGCAACCGATGGACACCGGCCCTCTGCGACCGAGACGCCGGTAAAGTGAGCCAGCAGCAACAGCAGCAGCAGTGCGAGGAAGCAGGGGAGTCGCCGAGGGGCAGCTGGAATCTACGCCCAAGCAGGTGGACCGTAGAGCGGATACAGACTGAGGGATGCTCTGGAGTGCGGCACGTAGGAGGGACGCTGGAGGGATATCACCGGGATGGGGCGAGGGGGACACGGAAGGAGAGACTGAAGGCAGTCGGGACGTTTTGGAGGAGAGGAGACGGCCCCCCGCCACCACCACCTCCTCCTCCTCCTCTCCTCCCAGGTATTAGGAACAGGTCGAGCTCCGATGGAGTCGGCGCAGGAGAGGGAGTGGAGAGGGGGATGAGGAGGAGGAAGGGCGTTGTTTCACCTCCCGCTTCACCTGCATTCACCTCTTCGCCGGTTCAAAACGGTAAAAAACGGGCAGTACAAAGGACTAGAGCGTGCGCGCAGCGATGGCCGGCGTCGGGGCCACACCTCACCAAACGTGGCGCCGCCAGAGTCTTTGTGCACGCCTCTGGCCTGTACAGGGCACCCGGAAGTGGAGGGAGAAGAGGGGGAGAGGTGTTGGAGAGGGCTCATGAGGTGAGGAGGCTCTTTGCTCCATGCTGCTCCCAGACACCCGGGCGTCTCCACCGGTCAAGCCCCAACAAACAAGCCTTTTCCCCGTCCAACCACCCCTCACCTGGCCCCTTGCCAACCGTTTCCTCTTGTTGCATCCATCCTATTTCTGGATACAATTCACCACATGCTGAGGCTTCAAACTATACCTTTGAATTTAATCCCCGTTTCACTAACAATTCAGATTGTATCCGGGCATCAAAATTGGACTACATTTTAAATTTTTCAACTTGTAATCCATCCCAGAGTGAGTACACAGATGAAATTCAGCTGCATCCAGGTTACAGGAACAACAGAGCTTGGGCTGCTGATGGGGGCTCAGCCAGCTTGGGCAGGAGGGCTGGTAATTGTTCTCATTTGGGCAGGCACAATGTTATCGATCCCAGCAGCAACAGAGAGGGGGGTGATGATAGCTGTTTGACTGGGTGCATTAGGGACAGGGAGAATGAGAGATGGGTGAGGAAAGGGGGGAAGGAAGCGTACAGATGTAGTTTACCGGCAATGATTAACCCCGGTACCGGTGCGCAACTACGTTGTTGCAGACCCTCTCTCCGTGATGCGAAAGCAATGTATAACCATGCCAGAAATATGGATAAGGGGAGGGGGAGGGATGAGAGAGGAGATAGAAATTATGGAAAAGGAGGAGGGGTGAACCAAGGCAACAAACACATTAATTTATCTAATTATCCGGATAATGATTTGGCTTTTCCGATTCTGAAGCTCCTATGTCGGGCTGATAATGAGCTTCAACAGGGGAAATCAGCACCTGCAACCGGGGGGCAGAGCAGTCAAACCCGGGGAGAGTGCAGGGAGGTTCCCGGTGGTTGCTTTAGATGTTTGGACAGAGCAGAAATGGGGGATGGATATTTAGCAGAGTTTATGGTTCTCGAGGGACGCATAGCTCAGAGGAATTCCCCCATCCAATTTATCCGCAGCAACACCACCGTGACGCCCGGCCAACATTTTGTATTCAACAAAAGCGCCATTCCTGAAATCGCATCAACATATCCTGGCCCGGTGCTCAGTACGCCCACTCAAACACAAACAGGCGATTATGTAGAAACTGAAAAGCTATCCAAACCGCTCCGTCTATCAGCTGAAAAAGTAAAACCAACTTCAGAGACAGAGTTTGCCGGTGACTCAGGCTTTTTCACGCCTGCTAAGTTTCCCATTACATCTCCCGAAGTTGTGTCTGCCACGTCTCGCTTTGCAACAGCAATCAAGCCACGTCTTTTTACTCAGCCTGATTACATTATAGCAAAGCACCTCTCGTTTTTCCCTCAAATTAACCCAACCACATGGCGGGACAACTCTCCATATTCGCTTCACTTACCCTCTGTGGCGGACATGATTTCAGCACGACGGACAGCTCCCCCAGACTCTCAGCTCCTGTTTTTGCGGAGCACATTTAACAGCAACAGTAATAATAACAATAACAGGAAGGAGGAGGAGAAAAGCAAGGTGATGGATGGATATAGTCATGAATCTGAAATAGAAAAATCGCCGTGGCACAGTCAGACACAGCAACAGGACCTGTGGGAGAGCGCACTGCAAGAGTTGGTCCACGCAGGGTGTGTTGACAGCGTTACTACCGACTGTTCAGCCACCAAACATGGGGACCATGCACATATGCAATTAAAATCTGGTAAGCAAGTGCCATTAGAGCCCGAAGGTGTCAGACAGTCAGATAGGCAGCAGATGGGGACAGAGGGAGAAAGGGAGAGGGATGGAGAGAGGGAGGGAGACGGCGTGGAGGGCTCTGCTGCTGTTGCCGCCGCTGTTGGGGGAGGAAAATTACAGGTGGGGGAGGGCGAGAGAGAGGCGCGGTTGATGGGAGGGAGAAAACCAGGGGGAGAAAAGAAAGAGGAGGAGGAGGAGTGGGAGAGGGTAAAGGGAATAACAAAGGCAAGCCAGGCAGAGAAGAGAGAGGCAGAGGGAGGGAAGGGTCAGGATAGGAGCAGTCGCACCACCACCATCACACAGCCAGATAGTGAACGATGGAAGAAAGAGAGTCAGGAGGATGAAAGCCACGAGGGAGGAGAGGGGGGTGAGAAGGAGGTGGAGGGGGAGGTGGTGGAGGAGAGGCACAGTTCAAGGGGAGAGAGGAGCCTGGAACGACTGATAATAGTGGGAGATGATGAAACCTCACAGGGAGAAAGGGGGAGGAAGGTATTGATGCCTTGGCCCCGCTCTCGACGTGCAGCCAACAGGCATCCTCATTTCTCCCAGTATAACTACCAAGTCCAAGTGGCTGAGAACCAGCCACCAGGCACCTCAGTCATTGTAATGTCCGCCACAGACCCAGATGCAGCAGACGCAGGCAGGGTGAGCTACTCAATGGCCCCGCTGATGAATAGTCGATCATCTGACTATTTCCACATCCACCCAGACACAGGACTTATCACCAGTACTCAGATTCTAGACAGAGAACACATGGATCTGCATTACTTCCGGGTCACAGCGACTGATCATGGCTCCCCTCGCCTCTCTGGCACCACAATGGTGGCCATTACTGTTTCAGACCGGAATGACCATTCTCCTATATTTGAGCAGACTGAGTACAGAGAAACCATCAGGGAGAATGTAGAGGAAGGGTATCCTATCTTACAGCTGAGAGCAACAGATTTAGACTCCCCATCCAATGCCAATATCCGTTACCGATTTATCGGTGACACGGCTGCAATGGCAAGAGCAGCCTTTGAGATTGACCCACGCTCTGGCCTCATTACAACCCGTGGAGCAGTGGATCGGGAAACAAATGAGCACTACACTCTACAGGTAGAGGCCAGTGACCAGGGGAAGGAACCGGGGCCACGCTCTGCCACTGTGAAAGTTTTCATCACTGTTCTGGATGAAAATGACAATGTGCCACAGTTCAGTGAAAAACGTTATGTGGTGGCTGTGAAGGAGGATGTACGGCCTCACTCGGAAATCCTCCGTGTAAGTGCCACAGACCGGGACAAGGACAGCAACGCTGCTGTTCACTATAATATCATTAGTGGAAACAGCCGTGGACAGTTTTCCATTGACAGTGTCACAGGGGAGATCCAGGTGGTTGCACCACTAGACTATGAGGCTGAACGGGAGTATACGCTCCGTGTTCGTGCGCAGGACAATGGCCGACCACCTCTCTCCAACAACACCGGCATTGTCAGTGTACAGGTGACAGATGTCAATGACAACCCACCCATCTTCGTCTCCACACCATTCCAGGCATCTGTGCTTGAGAGCGCCCCAGTTGGAAGCTCCATACTCCACATCCAGGCCATTGATACTGATTCTGCTGACAATGCCCGGCTGGAGTACAGGTTAACTGGCACCAGCTCTGATACACCATTCGTGATCAATTCTGCAACAGGCTGGGTTACTGTCAGTTCCATTCTTGACAGAGAATCTGTAGAGCACTATTTCTTTGGAGTGGAGGCCAGGGATTATGGCATGCCACCTCTTTCTGCTACAGCGAGTGTTACAATAACAGTGATGGATGTTAATGACAACCGTCCTGAATTCCTCCAAAAGGAGTACTATGCCCGCCTGAATGAAGATGCGGTGGTAGGTACCAGTGTGGTAACTGTCACGGCTGTGGACCGTGATGTCAACAGTGCTGTGACTTATCAGATAACAGGAGGGAACACCAGAAACCGCTTTGCCATCAGCACAGCAGGAGGGGCTGGACTTCTCTCCTTAGCTCTCCCGCTTGACTACAAACAGGAGCGGCGTTATGTTCTTACAGTCACTGCCTCTGATCGCACGCTTCATGACACCTGTCAGGTGCACATCAACATCACAGACGCTAACACACATCGGCCTGTATTCCAGAGCGCCCACTATTCTGTCAGTGTGAACGAGGACAGGCCACCAGGGAGCACTGTAGTTGTCATCAGTGCAACAGATGATGATGTTGGTGAAAATGCTCGAATCACATACTACCTTGAAGACAATATCCCACAATTCCGCATTGACCCTTCAACAGGGGCTATAACACTCCAGGCAGAGCTTGACTATGAGGACCAGATGACCTACACTTTGGCTATAACAGCTAAAGACAACGGCATACCACAGAAATCAGATACTACATATGTTGAGGTGAATGTCAATGATGTGAACGACAATGCACCTCAGTTCCTCAGCCCCAGATATCAGGGAACAGTGAGTGAAGACGCCCCTCCCTTCACCAGTGTCCTCCAAATTTCAGCGACTGACCGCGATGCACATGCCAATGGTCGTGTTCAGTACACCTTCCAAAATGGTGAGGATGGGGATGGAGACTTCACCATTGAGCCCACATCCGGCATCGTCCGAACTATTCGGCGTTTGGACCGTGAGAGCGTGCCATTCTATGAGCTCACTGCCTATGCCGTAGACCGTGGTGTGCCCCCACAGCGAACCCCCGTCCACATCCAGGTGACAGTTCTCGATGTGAATGACAATGCCCCTGTCTTCCCTGCTGATGACTTTGAGGTTCTAGTGAAGGAAAACAGCGCAGTGGGCTCTGTGGTAGCCCAGATCACGGCCACAGACCCGGATGAGGGCGCCAATGCTCAGATTATGTACCAAATCGTGGAGGGTAACATCCCTGAGATCTTCCAGATGGACATCTTTTCAGGGGAGCTCACTTCGCTCATTGATCTTGACTATGAGGCCCGCAATGAGTTTGTCATTGTAGTCCAAGCCACCTCAGCACCTCTAGTCAGCCGGGCCACTGTACGGATCCGATTGGTAGACCAGAACGACAATCGGCCCACTTTGCAGGACTTCCAGATTATTTTCAACAACTTTGTGTCCAATCGGTCCAACAGTTTCCCCAGCGGGGTTATTGGGAGAGTTCCCGCCCACGATCCTGATGTGTCAGACCGTCTGTACTACACTATTGACAGAGGGAATGAGCTTCACCTGCTGCTTCTGAATCACACCAGTGGAGAGATCCGACTGAGCCGAAAACTGGATAACAACAGGCCACTGGTGGCTCCCATGATGATCACCGTCACAGGTAAGAGAGCATGAAGGGAAAAATTTAGGGGGAAGGATGGGAGGGAGGGTGTGTGTGTGTGTGTGTGTGTGTGTGTTCAGTTGGTTTAGATTCCCCTGCAGCTTCAGATTCACTGTGACAAATGTGGTGATGATAAAGACTGAGATTCCACAGGCCTGTGTGTGTGTGGGATGTAGATGGGGTGGTGGGGGAGGTTGGGAATGCTGGATGGCATTAAGTTGTGCTCTGGGCATTGCTTCTACCTTTTTCATTCGTCTTTTTCTCTTGTGTGCATGAAGGAATAACTTTCATCTTAAAAATTTGAAGTGCGGTAGAAATGATAGTTATGCATGACAAAACATGGTTATTATGCTGGAGAATCTTCTTGAAGATTCGCATTCCTGTTTTGGTTATTGATGGAACAAGTAAATGAAACTAACAAAAATGATTCTTGAAACACATTTGGCTGATTGAACGAGTGGGAGAGAGTGAGAGCGAGAAATTGAGATTTGCTACCTGTGTCATAGACATCTGCTATCTGTACCTGAGTCTCTTAAGGAGATGGCTCATGGGAGAAATTGTGTGCATGTGTTTGTGAAAGAAATATAGACAGTGGCAGAGCTGTTACTCTAGTTAGATTTACCTGGGAGCATGTGAGGTAAACAATTAGGAGATTGACACCAGTTGGAGTTTCAAAGCGTGGTAGAGGTGAGAAAAGAATGGGGAGGGAAAAAAAAGCACGTATGATGCTTAGTTTGGATTTTGTGTGAGAAAATGTGACAGTAAATATAACAGAGGGGAGAAAACGTGTGGCAGGAGATAGATTTAATGAATATTTGAAGGCCCTTCATTGTGAAGTAACTGACAGTAATTATTAGTGGGTTTTAATATCAGTCAGCGTGTTGCCACTTCATGAAATATACTGTTGCAACTGGTGTAAAGCAGGTATTAGAATTTCAGGCATGGCGATGACAAATTTGTTGTTGTGGTTATGAGCAGCAATCATAGTACCACCAAAATGGTTTGATTGACAGGTGATCTGGCTAAGTGCAGTCCAGGTTGCCATAGCAATGAATGCTTTGCATTTAAGATTTTTTACAATTAAAGAAATCTTTTGGAACATGCAGGACCAACTGCTGTCACCAGCTGTTACAGTAAAGGGAGAGTTTTACATATTGTGACATATGTTTACTTGATTTCTTTCTGAGAGTTCTGCTAAAATGACAAGTTGTCATTTTTACATTTCTTTTTGTTTACACAGACTAAACAAACAAGATAAAGTGTGTTAATTTTTGAGCTTTAGAGGTGCCTGTAGGCATATTTTTGAACTTTGGAAGGCTAGTTGTTTCCCTTTGCTTCCAGTCTCATCTATTCAACATCTATTTGTTTGCTTTTCCAGGCGTTGGCTTTAAGATAAAGGCCCCCTAAAAGCTTTACAGGCCTCTTTGCTGTCAGTGATCAAAGCCCCAGAAACCAAATGAGGAAGAATAAAAAACGAGAGCAGCATTGTTGTTTTGAAGGCCTGGTTAGTGCTGTGTTTGTATTCTGTCAGAAAGCTTTAATGTAAGAGTGCTGGCTTGGGGAATGTGTGTGACCTGCTTCCCTATTTACACTGCTTTTATACAAGCCTCTTTGGTGACGACCTAGGCTCATACATATTCATTTTGGTGTAATTTTGGATATGTGAGTGGGGAAAGGACTGTGTGAAATTAGTGAGAAACCCATCAAGTGAGCAAAGAAAGAAGTGGATGACTGATCAATTGAATGAGTGATGGATGAGTGAATAAGTCAGTTAGTTAGTGGGTAAAAAAGTTTGCAAATTACAAAGTGAGGGTGGGAGTGAGCAGTCAGGTGATTGACAGAGTGAACAAGTGAGTGTGCTTGTGAAATTGGAGAAAATAAGAAAGTGAACAAGTGAGGGAGAGAATAAAAGAGCAAAGAGTGAGTGAGTGAATGTGTGAGTGGGTTAGCAAGTGATTAAGTGTGTAAGAGAACGAATGAAAGAGTGAGTTTAAGAGGCAAAGAGTGAATGAGTGACCAAATGAATTAATGAGTAAGTATTATTATTATTATTATTAGCGAGTTTTAACTCGAGAGTCAATGAAGATGTGAGAGAGGGTCTGAGAGATTACATGACCAGTAGAGTGAGCAAATGAGTAAATGACTGAATGAATGAACAACTATTCAAGTGAACAAATGTGAGCAAATGGGTAATTTTATAAGTGGAGCAGGAAGAGAGTGAATGTGTGACTAAGCCGGAATGAGTGAATGAACAATGAACTTTATGTGTGTGTTTGTACCATAAAGTGTTTGTATGTATGCATTTGCCAACCTTTGTTTCCATCTGCCTCTTCTATTGAGTACTTAGCTCAGCTGAGCCAGACGTGTGGATTAATTTCTAATTTTCTTGCTGTTTCTCCCTTGCTGCGAAAGTATTTTACTCTCTCTCTCTCTCTCTCCATTGCTCCAGGATTTGACAGTTATGAGATTATAATGAAACAACAGTCAGCCAGAGTCATGCTCGGAGCACAGCTGTCACTTCCATTGTTTGCTGTGTGTTATCTGTGACTACCCGTCCCTCCTCTACACATCACTTTCTTCTCCTCCTTTATTCTGCCCATCCTTGGATGGAGAGATGAATGAGTTCTTCTGAGTCAGTTTTCTTGCTTGCATTTCTTTCCTTTTTCTTTATTCTTGTCTATTTGTTTCTTTTTCTTTTGCCCTTTCTGTTCTCTTCCCCTTTTATTCTCTTCTATCTTCAACCCCTTGTTTCCTACCTTATTTTTCTACTCACCTGCCAAGTCACCTCTTCTTCCCCATTTTTACCTCTCTCTCCTCCCACCCCATACCCTTCTTCCATAATTAGCAATCCATCCTTCTCTCCTCTTCTATTTCCCTCAACACCTCCCTGTAATCCTCCTATAACTCTCATGGGCTGTTTCTCTTCCATGGCATATTCTTTTCAACTCTGCTCCTCCTTCCTCCTCTTCTCTTTTCTGCTGTCTTCTCTTCTTATTTTCTCTCCTCGTGTGTCTAAATGTCAAGTGCCTGAATGTGTTGTGTATTTGTGTGTGCTTCTGCAGGCATGTGTGAGCCTGATGTTGTATGCTTGTGCGTGTGTAAATGTGTACTTGCCGGGGCGATATCATTTGGTGTGTGCGTGTTCGAACAATGTTTTCTTGTAGGAGAGGGGATTTTTTTTCTGTGTGCATGTGCTTGTGTGTGGTTTGTGTTTGCACATGTGTACATGTGTGTTCATAAGTGCGTGTGTGTACTCTCAGGTGGCTCAAAGCATTGCACTTGAGAGTGTATTCATGTCTCTTCAATGAATAATATCTGTGCATGCCAGAGAGTGCTGGGACTAGGCTCATCTCTTTCTCTGTTTGTCTTGCGTTCTTACTTCCTCACACTTTCCTGCATTCTTCCCTCACTTTCTCTCTTTGTCTCCCATTTCCCTTCCTCTTACCCTCTCTTACACTCTGCATCTATTCTTTCTCTCCTATTCTCTCAGTGACAGTTCCAGACTACTGATTCTCAGCATAATTCCCATTTTTATGGTGCATTGAGATTAAACTATATAACCATGCTTGTGTTGCCAGCAGTTTAAACACACACACACAGTTACACACATGAACCTGGCTTTAGGGTCAGCTGGTTGAGAGGAGTAATGGGAAAAAATATAATTTTAGCTTGGCACCCCAAACAGCTCAAGGTGCCCTTGAGCAAAGCAACCCCCCAACTGTTCCAGTAGCCGAGAGCAGGGAACTGTGGTTGTACTGGCCAACTCCCAGTTGTGAGTGTGTGTAACAGTTTGAATGTAGAGCAGCACTTTGCTGGAAGAGAAAACATGTGCCTAACTAGACTTCCCTCGGTAAATGAAGGTCGAGGCAAAGACTCTGGTGTTAATATGTTAGAAAGACTTTGTTCAACTGGCTTTTTCACATTAGACATTTTGTCTAGTAGGAAACGCAAGTATAAAGTATAAAATTATTGATGGCTAATTTAATTTAGCTGCTTCAGTTTCAGTGTCCTGGTATTGTGCATGTTGGCTCACTGTCACACCGTCATGGCTTACTGGGACACTTGAAGAGAACGAGGCTATCGTTAATGTTATTAGTAACACCTGTGCTTTTCCTTTTACAAGTCAAAATGTCTGCTGTGAAAAAAGCCTATAGGCAGTGCATGTAAAAGTAAAGAAAAACATATTTGACGTCAAGACATTTTTCCTCAATCATCTGTCTGATGTTACACAGAAAAATACAGAGGGTGATGTGTATTATTTAAAAGAAAGGAATTTACTTTTACAGCAGCTAAACCACAATCGTAAACGCTGCTACAGATCTTTGTCATATTAGGTTTCATGCCAATTACCGACAACCGTTAATCCTCAATATAATATAAATGTCATACACAATGTAATCCAGTTGGTTTAGGAGCAAATATTTTAACCTGTTTGGATCATTGCTGTCTCCTGTTACTTTACCTATGTACAGTATCAAAGAGCTGAATGCCCAAACTCTTTAATAAGTGACAAATCCTCCTAATTGGTCTTCATCAGTATGGCCTTCCTGTGTAGCAGTGTTTCTGACCCTGATTAGGTTAATGTTTAGTTAAAGCTGCATAAATTTAGGCTTTTAGCCAGTTGGGAGAAGTACTATTACTGAATACTAAGAACTACTATAATTAGATGTTAGAGTAATGTACTGACACTATAGCATTATGTAAGACTACCAGTTTATTTGTACATAGTCACGGAGGACATTTAAGTGAATTATAGGTCTGCACAGTGCTTCGGTGCTGTACACTCTGTAAATAAATGGAGTTGTGATACAGTACTAAGGCATCATTAATAATGACTGTGACCTTTTCTAAACATTTACAGTTTTTAATGAATAGATCTTATACAGATAACTTTAAAGAAGACAAATTAACAAAAATAAAATGTAAAACCACAGGTGTTAAATGGAAAATAGAGCACATGTTTAAACAAAATGTATCAATTGTAAACTGTCACATGTCACAGGCCCATGTAATACAAGTGTTAGTACATCGAAGAGGAACAGATAACTGATCTGACAAGCCAAAGCAACATTTTGTGAACATGCAGGGCACCGATCTTTCCTCCATGCTGATTTGAGTTAATTGGTTTCTTCATGTGCTGGGGCTTCTGGAAGTTCAGATGGTGTTGAGAATGACAACTCACCACCGGTATACTCACATACTGGTTTACTATGTGTTGTTACTTACAGTAAGCCAGGACACAGGTCAGTGCACCATAAATACACTTACAGTGCATATAGGTCATTGCACTAATGTTAACAAGGACCTTTGCCTATCAGTGCATTGTGGGTGATACTGCATGTGTAAGACAACTAATGCATTTACATGTGGGTCAGCTGAGAAAGGTCAACACCCTAGAGCAAATATAATCTGAATAATGTTCATGTGAGATAATAATGTGCTTTTTATACAAGAAAGGAGGTAAAATGAGGTAAGAGTACAGTGTGTACTCGTGTTTATCCCTGTTGTTGATGCCATGGTGATGGCTGAAGCCACACCTTAATTCCCATATTTCTACAATGCCTCTCTATCACAGTATGTGTATTTATTGTCTTCATTCACCAAAGACAAGCACAATTTATATACTTCATAAGAAAGACAGAGGAAAAGGAGAGAGAAGTGAACACAGAGAGTAAATGTCATGAACCACTTTTAATGTCATGTTGTGATGAAAACATGGCTTGCCCCCTGAATCCCTGAGTTGGCCTACAGGCGTCGTTTTACCACCAAAACAAAGTGGTTTTATATAATAGGCCTTTCAAAAGCTCTGTGAGTGTGTGCAGTGTAGTCTGTCTTCTTTTTTCTCAGTTATTTGTAGGTTGTTGTCTGTCTGTCAGTTCTGATAACATGCATTGTTGTGCATACGTAAAATTACTACTATACTATAGTATTGATAGTTAATCATGATGATCATACAGTGCAGTAATTACAACTAATACCACCACTACTACGATCATTATGACTACTGTGGACTACTGCATCTTGAGAATGTGAATGAAGATGATAAAGCTGCTGCTTTTCTAGAGAGCTGATGAGTTGAAAAAAAAAAAAAGTAAAACAAAACAAACAAAAAACAACCATGCTGCTAGTTGTTTGTTTGAGATGGATTCACATCTTTTTTGATGATATAGCATGACATGTAAACACTCTACAAAAGCAAGCCAAGAAATCATTAGCTTAGCTGAGAAATGAAGATAGGAAGGAAGCAGCCTGATCAGCCTGGCTCTGTCCAAAGGTTAAAAAAATCCATCTAGTAACACCTTTAAAGTAATTAGCATGTATCTCATTTTTTGTGTCTGTATAAAAAGTGTGTGTAAAAATGATAAGTTGTGGTTTTACCTCCTGCACATGTCCAGCACATGTTTTTTTTTTTTTTTACACAGACAATGACATGTTAACATGTTAACTTTGGGCGGAGCTAGGCTAGCTGATGCTAAGTTAAGTGGCACCTTGCAGTAGTGTAATAGTTACTGTACATATGAAAAAGTGTTTTTAATCTTCTCATCTAACTGCCAAGAAAGCAAATAAGTATAATTCCAAAAATGTCAAACTATTCCTTTGATCATCAAAAACTGTTAACCGTGCATACTGAGTTAAAACACAATGGATCTTGAGGAGTGGAGGAGTAAAAGAAGTGTACAAACAAGGCTCAAACCCACAACATCATGAGCACACAGCACTTACTACAGCTCACTTAGCAACCACGATGACCTACATGTACTGTACATACTGTAGAAGCCACGCTATAGAGGAGCCTTTACCAGCCCATTAGAATCCATTAGACGAACCCTCCACGTCTTTGGCCTGACGGGGTTTGATGCATCTACCACCCATCAGGAGTTAAATGGTTCAGGCGGAGCATAAAGGATCACAGATTTTGACACAGTTTTCTCTGTCCTCAGAGGTTACAGAGAGCCAGATGGTAGGTTTCTTTGCTGGATAGTTAGTGTCCCGAATGACACTGGCATTGGGACCAAACCTCTGACCTCAACAGGTTTATATACTTTATATATATATATATATATATATATATGTATATATATGTGTATATATATGTAAGAAAATAAGAAAATCAGTTTGAGTGCAGAGGGACTTTAAGTCTTTAAGTGTTTGATAAAATACAAGTGGGCTAAGTGAAAGGGTTTTGTTATCTTATGCAAATGGATAAAAGAATGAACAATATTTTTAGAGAGGAATCACATTAACAGTACTAATAAGATTTCTGTTTTACTGCTTTAACTTATTCAGGATTTGTTAGCTTTGCTCTCAAGTATCTTTTAAATGCCAACTTACTTGGCATTCATACAGCTGTACATATTCTCAACTGCGAACTACCCTTCACAAACACAGTCCACTTGATATGTGTCTTTCTCTTGGGTAACAGTGTGGTTTCAGTGACAGAATGACCGCTGGCAAGAAGAAATAACATTCAGCACAGGGGAATATAGTGGCGGTGGTGAATACTCAGGCATTGTGAGCAATCATCAGTGACTATTTTGACAGAAGTTTTCAGGGAGTTGAGAGCATAACAAATTCATGTTCCCTGCTGAGATATTTTCAGCTATTCTGGGAAGTCTCTAGTCCTGAAATCTATTTTTCACTCCTCTTTTTCATCACCTTAAAATAATACTACCTTATTACACCGGAGGTATATACTGATTATGTAGAGGATCAGGTATTATAGAAACAGAAAAGTAGATTTTATGGTGGTGAAGCATGCCTTTCTGCAAAGATTATTTTTGCTATCACTTGACCAGCTTTATGGTCTAGGCTTGTTGTTCACTTGCAGCCTCTGTTTTTCTCTGTGGATTCTCAAAGCGGACCCATACATATGTTAAAAAAATACCAATCTCCAACCTGTGACTCCCATGTTCCCTAGAAAGAACTTCAACACATAGTTCTTTGCACTGCTCTTCTGTAGACAGAGTCAAAAAACTTTCTGTACATATTACTTAGTTGTATTATGCAGAATGAATATGTTATCAGCTCTGATAACATATTCAGCTTGCATAATACATTACAGAGAAAATATTCAAACTCTTGGTGGCAGAAAGTTTTACTACAAACTGTGCTTTTAAGATTTGCTGCATAGCTAGTATAATTAGTATTTGTGATAAAGAAAAAGTGATTTATTAAATGTCACAAAGTGAAGGAAATGTATGAATCTTTTATTCCCTCTCTCTGCCTGTGCTACGCTCCAGCACCTTGCTGGATGTTTTTATGCTTTGTCTGTTTCTTTAATTAGCAAGGCTGACATTCATCCACTGCATTTCCCTTCCCATTAGTGGTCTGAAACAAACACACACGGCTGGATGAGTATTCAAATACCAAAAATAAAGCAAAAGATAGATAATGGTGCCAAATGAGTAGAAAAATGGCAGCTGGGACACACTATTACGCAATAAGGCATCTGAACAACGATTGGAGCCCACCAGGACACTGTTCATTTATTGCTAAAACTAAAGCCTTGATCCTTTTGGGGTTTTTATATTTAATAATGACTATCGGTGAAGCTTCTCTGTTAGTAAAGTTTATATTTTATCATGCTAATTAAAAAAAAAAGAGTTACAGAACACATTAGAAAATCCAGTGCATCGCAAACGCCAACTTACCAAAAGGTTAGATCTTCAATCCTTTCAGACATCAAAGGGCCAAATGGTGACTGGCAAATGGACATATAAGCGTTCATGAATAGCATTTTAATAATTTGTTTGTGCTGGTTTGTCCAAATCAGCCACCAAAGAGGAGTAAGAAGCACAATGCAGAAACAAATGAGGAAACATCATCCACAGACTGGAACTTCCATGCTATGTTTAGCATTATATCATCAGTAAATCATTACTACATTAGCTTTATGACATTAACATGATTACTGTCAACAAACAAGATCATTGCACAGAGAGAGACGCTGGACAGCAATCTGGCCTCTGTGTGAGACACTGGGCTGGATTTGATGAGTCTGTTAAAGTCTGGATTGCTTTTTTTGCAATGCTAAAAAGTAGCAAGATTAGCTGTTTAGCTACAGCAGGATTTATATGATGTGTAAAAATCTGTGGAGCGCGTAGGATCCCATAATACTTTGTGCTTTGGTCAGCTGTTAAATTTATCAGTCAATCCTTGCCAACTTGTAAAGTTGGGAGATATCACATGACTATGTTAATTTTACATGGTGTTAGAGATCAGGTGGTCTTCAGTTACTGGTAAATGAATGAAGAAACTCAAAAAACGCCACAGAAAGGTTTAAAATAAACGTCACTGTTCTTGTTAGCATTCCTCCGCGACATGATGTTTATCACAGTATGTTGGAGAGATTAATCTGCTCCACTATTTGCCAGTTGTTCATTATGTGTTGAAGTTATATAATACATCAAAACTCATAAACCTGTAAACCCGCTAAGCTATGCGCTCACTAGCAGATATGCTTCTTGGTGGTAAACTTGTAAGTGTGTGACTTTGGGGTTGATTAGGAGTGCTTGAATGCATCATCAGGTCATCAACAAGTTTGGCGTAGTGGCCACATATTGCAACTTCCAGCAGCATTTCCCGCATATGCAATAATCAGAAAAGGAGCAGTTGTAAAACTTTTTTTCTGAGCATCACAAACCTCCCTGAAATCACTCTTCGTGTACTTACAATTTGATCAATTTTGTCCATTAAATGGAAAGTCTGCAAGAGCTGTACACTTAAATGTAGAAGCATGAGGAAGCCCGTTTCAACATATGCACCCAGGGAGCAACTTTCAAAGGATTGAATGGGGCACCATTTTGAACACGGTATCCAGCTCTCCTTAATACATCAATGGGCAGCCCTCCTGATCTACTAGTGATGAGTTAGAATTTAAGGAAAGATTATCTGTGTGTGTGGCCACATTCTGGACCCTTTTTCCGTCTATCTTATATTGTAATGTCTCTTTTCGTTATTTCATTTGAAAATCCACAAAATCTAGAAAATAACAAAAGAAACACATCTTACAATGGTGCACAGACAGCACTAAGCACCATGTGATTTGCATACACAAGTAGACATCACAGGAGTCATTTTTTTCAACACGGACCTCACTGAGTGGACTATTACTGCTGCACTATTACACTGTCCCACAGGAGCAATTGTTTGGAAAATTAAAATTTGGAATCTTTTGAGGCGACAGAAGGCACTCGCAGTAACAGGAGTGATGAAAGCAGCTACAGACACACCCAGCCTCAGGTGCAGGAATGGCTGCAATGATTTACACGAGAGAGTGTTGAGCCTGTATTGTTATGCTTCAAAAATACCAAATTATTTAACACAAAAGCAACAATGTCTGACTGCAGATAAGGTGAAGTCTTGTTTACAGCGCCTGCGGATAAAAAGAAGCAAAAGCCTGGTTCTGCTTTATTCCCCCACAAACTTAATGTCTCTGTGGTTGTAAATTTGAGAGAAATAACTAGCAGCAGTAACCGCAGTACATACAGAAAACAGATGCAGGGTGGAGGAGGGACGGTAGCTACGAACAGCTGCTAACTGATGTCACGTCTGCATGTCAGAGAGGTCAGAGTGTGGATTTGTGTTAAACTGTGGATTTGCTCATAAGTACAATAAACACAGGGTGTGTATAAATGTGATATGGGCTAAAAGTGAGAGCCTTTACATTTGAGAGGGCTTATTGTGCGCAAGTTAAGTGTATCTGGTTTAATGTAAAGGATTAAGGCTTCTGTTGTTAAAGGGAGGTTTAAACCATTATGTTGGTTGAGTGTGTGTGTGTGTGTGTGTGTGTGTGTGTGTGTGTGTGTGTGTGTGTTGTTTTTTTTTTTTTTTTACTCTGTTCTACTTTGCACTGAGTATAATGAGTGCTCAGACCTCAGGGGTAGAAAGGCTTTAAAAAACAAACAGAGCAGAAGTCAGCTGTCAAGCCAGCGCCCAGGCTCTGTGTATGTGTGTGTGTGTGTATGTGATTTGTAATGATGCGTAGACATATTTTTAACGCTTGTGTTATTTTACAGGCATTAATGTATGGCCCGCCTCTGCCTCTTGTTCCAGCTTTCTCTGCAGTCATCCACTTATTCACTTATTTGTAATTATTTGTATGTAAGTGCTACTTTGGCTGTTCATAGTTTCGCTCTCTCCCAGGGAGTCGCAGCCATTATTTTTAGGTGACTGTCAGACAGTTCTTTGTGTGTTCCGTTAACAACTTCAAACGGTTTGTGTGTGTTCAAAAAGGGCAAAGAGTTTGTTCAGTGGCTACTGTAGCTATTTATTTTCCTGACCTGAGGGCAACTTTCACAGTTGAAAACATCAAACTTAAATTCATCGCACTTTGTGTTACACAGTGTTTTGAAAAGTCAACCTGCTCATGTATTTGAAGGCTTTTCGGGGACGGTGAACAGAGAGGAGAGACAGGAAAAGGCCAAACAAAGGCATGTGACAACACAGTGTGAAATGGGATTTAAACCCATGTGATTGTGGGTACACGGACTGTGAACTAATGGGCTGAAGGCACCATGACAGAGTTTAGTGTTTTTCAGAGCAGCAGCATACGGCTTTTGTTCAGTGTAAATCCAATTTTACTGTTTTTGGGGTTTTTGTTGTAATAGATCTCCCCTTTTGGGCTTTTTCCTTAATCCCAACCCCTTACATTACCAAGAGAGCAGACATTTGCAGTGTCAATGCTGTGTCTGAATGACTCAACCATGGATAGGGATTTGAACCATTAACCCTGTCAGCGCTCTGACCTATACAGAGCTCTGATGAATAATAAATAAAAACAAAGGATGTTTTCTGAGAATGCATTTGCCATGAACCCCATTCAAAAAAATATAAATCAGTTTCTATTGGCAAGATATGAACTTTGATTAATTCATGCAAAACTGACTAAAGAGATATTCAAGGTTGTCCTCCCACAGTAACAGTGGGAGGAATTTCAATACAGGATCCATTTGAACACTGGAGCTGAATGCACTGATTAAAGATAAGAACAGCTTGCTTTTACTTTTACAGCAAGCGGCACCTTCGCTGAGACTTCGAGTCTGAAGTATGCTGAATAAATGTAGCGTATCTCAGTGACACTTTCAGATAGCTGTATCTAAGTTTGTATCTGAAACAGGTGATATCAGAGACTATCTTGATGCCTTCACACAGATGTTGTCACTCTCCTGTTTCCATATTAAATATGAGTATACATCACAGTGTGTGCTAAGGATGTGCCTGAATTTAAATATGTTATTCGGCAAAGCACAACTAGTGGGTTTCTTATGAATATTTGTTTCATGAAAATATTTTAAAAATCATTTGATTTTGGGAAGAAAAAATAAAAAAACATGTCAAATACCATCGCACAGGTTGGTTACATCACTATCTCTCTCCTCTGCTCCACTGTGACGTCTATCGGTAGGTCTCAACAAGGGGAGTCACATCCACCTACTACATGACACACATTTCCTTATTTGGATATCACTCCTGGAGTTGGGGGGTGTTCCTCAGATGAACTACACACTAAATGTCATAGTATGTTGTTTTTGCAGTAGCAAATAAACAAGAAATATACTTTGTTAAAAGTTTTTGTGCCAGAAAATGATACAATACTATGTACACGGATGGACTTTGATTAAAGTGCAATATAGACCAACATCTGCAGGTTGTTGTAGTTTTCACCGATTGCTTACCTCCTGTGGGAAATAGGTTACATCAACACTTCTACAGTGTGAACATGAATTCATCGCACTTTGTGTTATACACTGTGTATTCAAAACCTCCAAATCAGGACACAGTTTGAACCATTGATACCCATTTGCTTGGCTAATATGTTCCTGAGAAGGACACTAAGCAGCTTCCCTTAAAATTTAACTAGGAAACCACACAAGTGTATTTTGTAAACCAGTTCCTCTTTAAATTTGAAGCATCTGTGATCTTTTTGACACTACAAGAGAACTTTTTTCTTATATCATTTTTAAACCACTGCAGTGTCTCCAAATATTTGTTTGCTTTGCACAGTGACATTCTTGCTTTCTTCCTTAAAGAAAAATGTCAGGTCTCTGCCTTGTGACCCATTCTCCTGCCCTGCACTGCAGCTTTTAAAAACATTTCTGGAGCTGTTTTCAGCTCCAGCTGTGGACTTCTATTGTACGCTACTTTGCAGACTATTTCCGTCCGGATTTCCAGGAAGCGAGCTTGGGATGCTCTGACATTCAAGTAGCTTTGAGTGTGCTATTAGTCAGGCTACCTGCTGCAGAGAGATAGCACTGAACTCCTGCAACCCTTTGAAACGTCAGGGACTGTATACCCACAAAGCATCTTAGAGCTAGAGCACTGATCGGAGGCCAGCCTCTCTCTCATGGTGTATTAGTGTTAAGGCATCCGTTGGACCTCGCTGATGATTCCAGATCAGTGTGTTTATTCTTAGAGGCTTTATGCACGTCTACCCCCAAGCCTCTCCTCCCTCTTTGAAGTGCGGACACACAAAGGGGAAAATGTTGGCACGAAGCCCACAGGAGCCGTGAAAGCTTGCAAAAGCGTCTCTGAGTTGTTATTTACTAAATGCTTTGTTTTCCCATGGTGCTAAAGATGCCAAAATAACCTTCCATTTGTAGGGTTTTGAGTTTGGAGGATATTAATGTTTTATTGTTTCCATGCACACTAAAGCAGAGTGGCAAGGAAAAAGGGCGATGCATTAGTTATGACTTCCTAGCTTAATCGAAGGTTATGGACAAGATTACGTTTACTTGCTTCTCATCAGGATGCAAAAGTAATTCACATTTCCTCCATGCGTTTAGACTCCACTGAGATAGGAGTGATACTACTGGATGTGAAGGGTTTCCATCCAAAGTGACACATAATGTTGTGATGTATTATCTGACAAAATGAATGACACTCAGAGTTCCTTAAGGGATTTAAAGGATAGCAAGTGACTTATGTCCTTCATAAAATAACACTTTAACATACTAGATCCTCTCTGTTTGATAAGCTTCAGTGGTAAAGTATGTATCTGTTCTCTCTATAGAACTAAAACTTATTTATGAAAAAAATAGAGTAAAGGTTAAATTCCAAAACGATATTCCCATGACATTATAATTGGGCATGTGCATTGCTGTTAGTTTTGATTTTCATGCTGTAATAGCAATCCTCATTTGGACAAGTAATAACAAAAAGAGTACAATTCTACCTTAACTTGAGTTGCATAAATGTTGGGAAATGGCTTTTATATTTCTGCAGGCATGTTGGTTATGACTTTTGTGTTTTCAGCAGAACTGTAATTGGTGTATCATGAAGATAAAATTTGTAGCTGAGCTCAGAGAAGGAAATGGATTAGTCAGTGAACAGTGGGAAGAGTTCAGTGGTGTTAATTGCTTGAATGGCCATCTTAGCTTGACTTGTTGCTTTTCTATTTCAAGTCTCCAAATGACTTTGTATGTGGAGGGATGTGTTGATGCTGGACTACATTCACAAAGGAAAGCCAAATGGAGATATTTCACTTTACATGTCTCTTTATGTGTGTGTGCCAGGTTTACTGTCAGAATTTAATGGCTGCCGAGGGCAAAAATACCTCTGAAGGATGATAAAAAATCACAGTGAAGTTAAAAACCATCAGGACAAACCAGCACTGACACTTCAGAGTGCCGTTTTTTCATTTCAGCCTGTTACATGTTTGTTGAGTTGTCAAATATTCTTGTTTGAATGCCACAGTTGTCCCCCATGGGCCACTGTGAGAGGATTCCTGGGAGCCTGTGACTCAGAGGGAAATTTTTCAATGTGCCTGGCAGAAGGAAATGTAGTGTTTTTTTTTAAAAATGTTATCAGAAAACAGTTGAGCACACAGTCTGCAGAGGGCCAACATGCCTGCTGCACACAAAACAGTGTGTCAACAAAATACTAAAACAATCTTGGTGCACATGGACTGGTTGCAGACAGAGAGGAGAAAAACAGCTTCATCTTCTCCTGCCGCCAAGCAATTGTAATAAAGCGAGGCATAAATGGTTTGTTATCCTTTTAAAATAAAACAAGCCTTAGGGGTACAAATTTATTGTTTATCTGCCAATACAAATTAAATTCAACAGCTAAGGAACAAAAAAAACCTTAAGTGTCAAAAGTCTCGCATAATTTAAATCTCACTTTATTAAAATTTGTACATAATCCAACTTCCTGAATAGGATTTATTATCCCAGTGTGTCTGTGTGTGTGTGTGTCTCTCTCTGTTCCTCTCTCTCCGTCTGTGTGTGTCTGTCTGTGTGGGCGGGTACGGTACATTCCAAAAACAACAGGTGTTGTTTATATGGCACCTGTGTGTCATCTGTCACATGTCGAAGTTATATCCCAAAGCTTACTCATGGGCTAAAATGATAAATGCTTATGTACAAAAAGTATTATGTGCCTCTCTCTCTCTCTCTCTCTCTCTCTCTCTCTCTCGCTCATTGTGTTTGTGTGTGTGTGCACGCTTTTGCATGTCTATATTTTGTTGGTCTATTTGTATGTATTAAACAAATTATATATAACATGTTAATTACTGAGCTTTAGAAGTGCAAATAGATATTTTTTCTTCAACTGCTGGCTGTAGCCACACATTTATCCAACAGACATGAGAGTGGCAGCTTCTCATCTAACTCTCAGCAAGAAAATAAATAAGAGTATTTCCCAAAATGTCTAACTGTTCAACGTAATCATCAGTTAAAAGGGTGATGGTTGGTTTTGAGAGTTAGGGGTCAGGGAGGGAATTATGTCAATAATGGTCCTCACAAGTGTATTTGTGTATCTATATAGAATTAGTGTGAATATGTGCATTTGTGAGTATGTGTAGGTTGTGTGAGATTGAGTCCTATTCCAGCAGATTATCTGGGGTCTTTTCATAGATCCTGTCTCATTTCAATGACAATAGGAGATCAGCGTCAATTAGTGCTGCGACTTTGCATTGTGATCCAGAGGGCTGATAATAAAGCTGGCTTTTAGCCCCAGACGACGAGTTGACATTTAATTACCTATATATATATATATATATATATATATATGTGTATGTATGTATGTATGTATATATATACACACTATATTTTTTTCAGTACGATTGGAAAAATATTTCCTGATGGTTTTCTGTGGGTTTTTCTTCTCTGTTCCCTTCATAATGCCACTCCTCCATCTGGCTCTTCATTTATTGCGAAGGGCTCTAGATTTTAGTGTGTGTGTGTGTGTGTGTTAGAGGTCAGTGGGGAGTGAGCTCCTCATAATCCGGTAATCAAACCAGCTGCCACCGGACCCAACCCCCATCCCTCTATACATACATCTCGCTTTCTCTTTTCTCTCTATCTTTCTCTCCTTCTGTTGCTTTCTTTTATTCAGCTTTTCAGTCTGATTTTTTTTCATTCCACCTCTCTACATCTTGCTCTTCATCTTATTCTGACATTTTTATCTTTTCTTTATGCCTTTTTGCTTCCTTCCTTCCTTCCTCTTATCCTTCCTCTCTGCTTCTTTTTCTTTGGGCAACACTGCAGGCCAACAGCAAACAGTTAACAAATTGTAAATGAAAGATTTCAATTAATTCTTTAAATTTACTCTTCTTAAATTCCTTATTACAATATTTCGAAAGAAAAAGAAAGCTATCTCTATCGATAATCAATCACTTATAATTATAGTGCTTTTTTACCTTTTTTTGTTCATCCCTGGTTAAAAGCCCTTGCTCTCTTTCTCATTTCTTTTCTGTTGTTCTCCTCCATCACGTCCTTTGGTTTCTCCAGTTTTTTAATAAACCTCCTTCACCCTCCATCGCTTCTCTGTTCCTCCCCGTGTCAACATCCTCCCTCTGTCTCCTCCACCCTTCACCTTCTATCCATTGCTGCCATGCTCCTCTCTTTCTCTCTTGTCTTTTTCCTTCCTCCTCTTGTTCATCCTTTCACTTGCCATGCTCTTTTTGCATCAAGACCCTAGCATTTAATGTATTTTATAGCCCGTCTCCTTTTCTTTCTCCCTGTCTTATCGTCCACCTGGCTTCACCTCCACAATGCCTGAGAAAATTGCCTCCTCATGTCAGCGTGCGGTCATGTGCATTTGTATTCATGTATAGCTTAGTAGCCAGCTTGTTGCACCAAATAGCTTTACAATATACAATACAGCCCAACACTGGACTGTGTCTCTTTCCAGCATAGATGAAACATGTCTTGTGTCTGCTGTTGAAGCAGTTTTTGTTCTGTTTGTGAGGGTTGTGACCTGCTGCGATTCATATGAACTCATTTTGCCGCAGTCGGTTTCAGAGAGAAGGAGCGATGTGTTGAATCTGTAAACAACTGTGATACACGAGATCACTCCATCTTCATCTCTCTCTCTGTCTGGCTCTCTGTCTTGTTCAATCTCATGGATGAGGCTTGAAACCACACCTCTGTGTGTGTGTTTGTGTGTGTGTGTGTGTGTGTGTGTGTGTGTGTGTGTGTGTGTGTGTGTGTGTGGCCATACTCATCAGGCAGAGTAACTTACTTTCATGACTCAAATATTTTATATCATGAATGCCAAAACACATCAAATTCTTGTCACCTAAAAAATTGGTTCATATATAACTAATTGGAATGGTAAATATGATTTTTCAGAAATGTAATGCTGAAATGCAAATATAGACATGCCTGCAAAACCCTGACTGTCTGTGTGTTTAGGCAGCTCAGTGTTGGTTAAGGTGAGGAAGATTATGGATGGTTAAATATTGAAAACATCAAAAAAGTGACTTTTTCAGTATTTAACCAAAACCAACATCTTCCCCTAACCTTAAAGTACCCCTCCACTCAAAAAATGTGCTTTTCTGCTTGTTCCTTCAGTTGGATGTTGGAGCTTCATTGTGCAGAATGATGTGTGCATGTCATTGAAAATCACATTTTAAGGGATGGGCCTATGAGCATGATTTGTGACATCACAACTAGTCTGGGAGCCAATAGTGATCCAGTATGAAACTGGAAGGTTTTTAATGAGGAAGAAAGATATTAGGCACATAGTACTTTCTATATATCTTACAACATGGCTGGAGGGTCACTAATATTTACATCCTTTACACTGCTTATACACACAAACATCCACCTCGACCTACTCCCAGTGAAAGTAATCCAGGAGGCAATTTCATTTCCTGCAAAACTTATTTAGCAAAGCGAATTCCTAATATATCAAAGTTGAATGTGGTCATAAATAATTTGACACTTATAGCAGTCATCCACCTCAAGTGGCAATATAACAACTTGGATGTCATTTTAAACTGTTCAATAACAGTTATATTTACGCATTGAACTCAAATCATGTTATGTGTATAGGCAGATAATGCACCTCGTATGGTTCTGCTTGAACAACAAAATCTTCAACAGAAAATGAAGTTAACAGCAGATAAAATCTTACAGAAGAACTCAGTTTGGCCATAGCATGACATTATTTAAACAACAAACTACTGGCAGTTTCAATCAAATGCTTCTCTTCCTATTTCATTCAATTCAAATTGTACTTAACATGATGTTATAGTACATTACTTTTGGCAGTTATAACTATGCATTTGATTGAAAACAGGCTGTGTGTGTGAGTGTGTCTGCTGCTGTTCTGTGGAGGTTAATAGCCTGCAGTCTGAGTTTGTTCACTTCAGAAACATAATCATTTCTTTTAGACGGCTGCGATTACAAATCTTGTGTTCTTTGTCACACACAAAGCAGTTTTGACAATAATCCTAGATTTATCTTCAGTAGCTAGATATCTTTTATATTTGTTAAAACCTGTGTGTAGATGTGAATGTGTACAATGTGTGAGATTTCATTTATTTATCTCTGCCTTCTTCTTTTTGTTCTTTGCTGTTCCTGAACCGTGTCCCTGGTGCCTCCTCCCCTCATCTATCTCTTTCTTTTTACTCCTTCACCTGTTCTCACTTATATGTCACTTTCTGCCCTCCTCCAACCTTCTTCATCTCTCTTACATCATCCTCCTTCACCTTCTCCTCTGTACACTTCTATTCCTATCCTTCTCTTGTTTCAATATTTCCTCTCGGTTCATCTTTCTGAACTTTTTCCTCCGTTCTTTCCTTCTCCTCTTCAGACGGTGTCCACAGCATCTCAGCTCAGTGCGTCCTCCGCGTCCTCATCATCACTGAGGACATGCTGGGCAGCAGTGTCACCGTCCGCCTGCAGAACATGTCCCAGGAGCACTTCCTGTCACCACTGCTTGGTCACTTCCTGGAGGGTGTGTCAGCGGTGCTCTCGGTGCCTGTCGAGGATGTTTTCATCTTCAACATCCAGCCGGACACAGCGCCAGGAGGAATTCTCAATGTGAGCTTCTCAGCCGCATTGCCAGGCGGACACTTCTTCCCCTCTGAGGCCCTGGAGGAACAGCTGTACCTGAACAGGCCGAGGCTGACTTCACTGACGCAGATGGAGGTTGGTTCACTTGCACAAATATGAATACAAACATTAGAATAGCAGGTTTTAACAGCTGTGTGTGTGTACTGATTTGCTGTATGCATCTAATTTTGAGATATATATGGAAAATCTTAATTTTTAGATTCAAAATGTCAGCCCACTACATGGTTTACAAACATTACAGATTCAACCTTAAACTACATCATAAAATGTATGTAATTTATATTTTTTGTTATTTAGTGTCCGTTAGTGTTTTAATGTACCTGTTTATTGTTTTGGGAGTGACAGCAAGTTCCAATCTTGTGATTTTATTGTTGGTTGTGCTTTACCTTTAAATCATGGACTTCTTCTTCTTCAATATGTATAGATTCCAATATGTTTTAAATACTCTAATTCTTTTTGTGAATGTGGAGGTTTGTACACACAGACATGAACAATATTATGATATTTTTCTAATGAAAATTCAGTGAAAAAAGTCACGTACCCACACAGTCATGCACACATATGCAGGAGCTGGAAATCAGGGTCACATGTAATAGTACATGTGAGGCAAGAATAGGAAGGAAAACATTATGCAAACACACATATCTCAAGACAGTCACCTGAGCATATTGCAGTGACTAAAAATGCAGTGATACCATACAGATGCTTTGGCAGCGCAGCCATATGGCTTTATGCAACAATACACAGATATGACCACTATATATTGTCATGCTTGAAATCACCCACACCTGGACACAGCAAGCACATTAGTTACATACATGCTTACATGCCTGCAGAACATCTCTAAGCATGCATGAGGAGATGTTTTTCAAAAAAAGAGAACAAGTGAAACCCAAAGGAGGAAAGATTTATGAGGGGATGGAAGAGAGCACAGCGGTGTCAAGAGATACATAGTTTAAGGCTGAGTGTATTCAACCTTCTCCCAACAGAAACGTGTGTAATCTGAAACTAAACCCTCTTATTATCAAAGAAGACACAATCTTGCCAACACGTCTGATCCAATGACCTCAACAGCAAACTGTAACAATAAATACCCTTGTCTGGAAAAATAAATGGTTTTACAAAGCAAAACCATGGCAAAAAACATGACTCATTGTGAGCAAATATTATGAATTACAACAAAAAAATAACAAGGTGTTCATGGCAAGAGTCTCCATAGCAAAATAAGCACTAACTCCAAATAAATGAACAGAGCTCATGCCACAAAGCTTATGTAATTTAAGTGCTGTAACATTAATTTGAAATCTCAACTGATTTTGTAAAGGACAATATTCTTTTAAGTTAAATTAGTTAGCTAGTGGACGCTAGCTAACGTTAGCAATCAGTCATACCAGTTAATGTGCCAAAGAGCAATCACAATACCAATAACAATAGTTACATGAGAGAATGATAAAATAATACACAAAATATAAAGAAAAAGATTCATTTTTGTTACAGACTTCTTCAGACAAACATTTCTGAGTAAATTTTAACTACAGACATTTACTTATTTGTTACAAATTTAGGAGACTCAAAGGAACATTCAATTTCAATTAGTAACAACTTCAAATGTGGGGTTGAATGAAGAAATGTAGCTTTAGGGATATGAAATTTCCCTAATAAAGAGTTAGCAACAGTACATCTTTACATCAAAATAAGTGATAATATTTTGCCCTTCAATGATAATCGCTAACGTTAGCTAACAAACAAAGACCTCAATGAAGTGCATCATCATAACTCCGGTACATCCGCTGTATTATAAGAGCTGGATACCAGACTGAAAAATGGCACCTATTCAGTCCAATAAGAATTGCTCCTGGCGCATACACCAAAAAAGTTTGAATATATGAACACTATGCCCAGTAGTGTTTCTCCCGCTAGAGACAGACAGCATCTACAGGAAAAAACCCTATTGAACATTTCAGCTCTGCTGAAAGAATACTGAAAGATATGAAAGTTGTCTGAGATACTAGGCAGTGAAAGATAGTAAACTTCTCAGAATCAGGACACCGTTTAGCGGATAATAACTGACCACTGTGAAAAGGAACACTCACAGTGACTTACTATCTTTTCTCTCCCCCTTCCCATCTCTCCAGGTCCTCCCATTCGATGACAATGTCTGTCTGCGCGAGCCGTGTCAGAACTACATGAAGTGCATCTCTGTGCTGCGCTTCAACAGCTCTGCCCCCTTCATCTCCTCGCCCTCCATCCTTTTCCGGCCCATCCACCCCATCGCAGGCCTACGCTGCCGCTGCCCAGTGGGCTTTACGGGCGACTACTGTGAGACAGAGATCAACCTGTGTTACTCCAACCCCTGTTTGAACGGAGGGGTGTGTGTCCGCAGAGAAGGAGGGTACACATGCATCTGCCGTGAAGACTACACTGGTGAGTAGGGAGAGGAGTGTGTGCATGTTGTTGTTCTGCTGTGATAATGGTATTGACCAGATTTTGTTGGTTCTTAGTAAGCTTTGAAGTGAGTGTGTGTGTATAGTGACACTTAACATTATCCATCTCAAACTTTGTCACATTTTGAACACCCAACAATGATGCTATAATAAATTATAAAACACATGTGCAGTATATTGTCTGCATATATATATATATATATATATATATATATATATATATATATATATATATATATATCTGGCTGTTTACATCCCACTGGACTCACAACATTGCCATCTGCTCCTGTAAAACATTCTTCTTTAACACATTTTACTTATTTACTTTACTTATTTATACTTAATCAAAATTGGTTAATTTTGTTCAATCTTTTGTGCAAATTCAGACATATTTGGTGTCTTTGGAAACTTTGAAACCTTTAAATGAAGCTCTGTGGGTTTGATGTGGATGCACATCATTAAGATTCATTTGTAATGACTGACCCATTGGAGTATTAAAGGGAAAAAGCGTAAATGACAGTTGAATAGATTTCCCTGTATGTAAGTGATAGTCTTATTCATCTGTGTCGCTGGTTGAAAGTGAGTGGCCACAGATATGATAGACGGTGTTTATTATAAAGCATTTGAAATGAAAAGGATGTTGTGGAGTGCATGTATCTGTGTGTATGTCTGTGTTTTGGTCTAGTCTTTAACTCTAGTCTGGTAAACTCAAACTGACTGTGTGTGTCTCTTTGTTCGTGTCCCATATCGTCTTCTTTTTTGATCTGCTCTGTTTCCACTCTTTTGTCATGTTGAGATGAACAACATGAGAACTCGTGGGAGAGCTTCACCTCAGCTCTCTATCTGTTATTTAGTCTTTTACTCACACAAACACACACACACACACACACACACACACACACACACACACACACACACACACACCACATCTAGTACCACCAGAAAAAGCTTTTCTACTATCACGAAACTAATTTGTTCCCTCTCTAAAACACACATGCACACACACTTGCTTCATTTTCTCCTACCTTGCCCAATACCCCAGACTAATTTCAGACCGTCTCCCTGTCCTCGTCCAGCTCTTTTCTTCCTCTTCATACAGCTGCACCGCTTCAGTCTACAAGCCATTGAGTTGATGTAAGAGAAGATAGGTGCTATGAATGTGTGTGTGTGTGTGTGTGTGTGTGTGTGTGTGTGTGTGTGTGTGTGTGTCTTGGGGATATTTCACATTGCCTTTTATTTCGAATCAAAAGAGAACTAGGGGAGTGAAGCAACGCTTCTTTTAATGAGAGAGACGGAGTGTTTTTTAAACTCCCACTGAGACAGACAGAAAGAGAGATAAAGAGAGAGAGGAAACATGCAAAGGAGAAAAGGAAATGGGAAGAGACAGAGAGCAAGTGGGAGGGAAAGAGATGTAAATGTAAAATTTACAAGTAGCATTCATCATTTAATGTCTTCTATTGTTTTCTATACTGTCAGATGTCTTAGAGGACTGGGTTGCAACATGAAACGCGGGAATATCTATAGTACACATTTATGCAGGTTATTTGTGTCATGTTTAGGGGCTAGTGGTGCTTACTAGTTTACTAGATTTCTAGTGGTGTTGAACTGACAAACTCCAGAGGAAAGTGGATATTTGGTTCACACACCTGTGTGATGTCATTCTTGTAATACATGCCAGTGAAGGCACCCTACTTGTTGCACCGTGAAAATGTTCTTATTTGAAACCTGTTGACTGACTTTTGGAGTCGGCTACAAATATTTTTGCTTCTGTGGAAAGGTATAAAGTTTCGGCTGCATGCCAGAGAGACAGCAATCACCCCAGTGGTGTGGGTATGTTTTCTCTCATCAAAATGTAATGCATTGTATTTATTTTAGCTGTTCCAAATGAAAGTTGATAATGAGAGAGACACAAGGTGAAACCTTGATCATCAATTCAACAGCTGCTGCACTGATGGCTGAATTGGAGGTTTGGTGTCCAAAATTTAGGATTAAGTTCTCAAAATATGACAGCTGCTACAAATTACATCTAGCATTCATCAGATTATGACTATATTTGTAATTTTTTTAGAGTAAAAAAATACAGCGCCATTGCTGTGGTCAAAACTTGAATGATGGATATGACGGGTTTCTACTTATTTGCATTTTTATTTCTGTTGACATGCACTGTGATTCACCAAATATTCATTGCACACTCTGACTTGACCTTAAAAATGATATCATACAGTCTGATTGTATTAGACCATATAGCACAGGGTGACATGCAGTGAGCCTACAAGATTGCTGTTATTGCACAGTAAAGATAAAAGCAGGAAAACTAGATAACTGATAATGGGGGTGAAAAAGAGGAGGGGATAAGAGTCATTGTGTGAGAGTAGGAGGAAGAAAGAGTGAAAGATGGGACAGACAAAAACAGCAGAGCAATCCAGATGAAGGAAAGGACAGAGAGGAGACAGATATGACAGCAATATGAGAGATGTGGGAGATGTATGAATTCAGAGAGAATAACATGGAAGGAGAGCTGCAGGGGGAAAATGGGGCGAGAGACATCCGTGAGCGATGAGTGAGAGAGGAGTAAGGGGGGATGAGAGGTGAGGGGTAGAGCGAGGGAAATCAGATGGGTTCTGGGTAGTCGGTGTTGTGCTTTTTCTGCGTAGGCGTCGGGTGTTTCGGTGTCTTGTCAACGCCCGGGGGCTAGGGGAGGAAGAGGAGGAGGAGCAGAACAAATAAACAGGGACGAATTGATTCTGCAACACAGAAATCTCCAGACATTTTCCAAACAAGTTTGCTCTCTCTCTCTTTCACTCATTCTCCTTTTTCATTTTTCCAGCCAACCTGCCGACTTTGAATTGCTTTTCCCTGAAAATCCATGGATTGCTCTCAGAGGCAGGAGCTGAGCTGGAGGTTTTGACAGAGATGGAAAACTTTATTTTTCCACAGAGTGTGAAATACTTTGGAGTCTGTAACAGTAGAAAACCTGTGTCAAATATGATTTGTGAACAATTCTTTTGGTGTTTTGGGCCACACTAGCAAGTTTTATTTAAAGATAGTTTCATCAGCATAAATTCCAAAATGTGGATGAGAAGACCAGTCGCTTCAAATGAGAGTGTAGATTTGCCTGTTTTGATGAAATTATTATATCTTGGTTTTGGTGGTATTTGAAAATATATAATAATAATAGTAGTAATCTGTAACTGTAGAGCTAGAATATATCAAACCCGAAAAGATGAGAAATAGAATAAGGTTTGTAAGAACTCATGTAACATCAAGCAAGGCTCTCAAGTAAAATCAGGAGAAGTACTCCGGTTAAAACACTGTATGTGTTAAAATGAGGTTTATAAAGAGGATGTTGACTCGACTCTTCCCAGAGACTGTAAAGGCTCTGTCTCCCTCTTGTTTCCTGGCAGTGGCAAGTGAATGCATCATCCAGGTGAAACTGGACTCTTTAAGGATGACTGAGCATCTTCACTGTCTCCACCACTAAGACAAAGACACACAAGGGCTTTCACGGTACACATAACCTCAGGCTAACCCCTCTCTAAACCCCACATTTAACCCCGGGCTAAGCGAGGATGAACACTTTAAAAGAGGGTAAACCCTGCTGTGTTGAAAGGTTAACGCAGTCTTTATGGTGCCAACCCCAGAGATGTGGTCTTAAGAAGCATAGTGTGCAACGGCAATAAGTGCATCAGATGAAGTCATCAACGGTTAATCTGAAAACTAAAAACTCAGCTTTAGCCTGGATTTACATGAAATTAAGGCAAACCAAGAGAATAACATGTCAGGGCTATCACATGTGTTAAACTATAAAAGGTCCAAAAGAAAGTAACATAAATAAAGTAAGAAATCAAAACACAACAGATAGAATTAGCTTAGAATTGGTAGGACGGCTGTCGTGGTAAAGAAACACCTGAGAAAAGATTTCTTAGGCATTTATGATCTTAAAGAAGGAGATGTCTGTCCATACTGCACTATTTTCTTGCAAGAATACTTCTCTTTCATCATGAAAACTTAAAAAGTTCCTGCTTTGTGTCAAAAAGTCATCCAGTAGATTTCCTGTGAAAACCAACCACATGCCTCACAAAGTAGGATGCAGTGTAAAGGCTAGTTGAGGCTGATATTCTTGTTAGACTTTTTTGTTCACCTTACACTGTAGACTTAATGTTATTAAGAAGTAGTATAAGACTAGACTTTAATCCAACTATGTGAAGTCCATATAGTTTTAGGACTGGTGATAAAAAGAGTTTATGTTGGGGAGATGAGTATCTGCTCCTGTAAGAAATAAGTCCCTCTATTTCCAGAGTACATTGTTTCAGTTTATGAGATGTCGGAGGCGAAGTTGCAGTCCCATCTCCCGCTGCTACAATGCTAAACTCATCTGAAGCTCTGTGCTCTTTTATTCATGAAAATTTAAATATTTCTTACCTCTAGCGCTCACTTCTCTTCTCTAAAACATGCTAAACTTGCAGCGCTGATGGGAATGTGTTAAGTCATTAACCCTGAAAACAAGAGAAAAAAAAAACCTTGGTGGTATAAAGAAATGTGCTCTGTGGACGGTCACCCTTAAAGATGGAGATAACAGCAGGCAGAAAGAGATTGTCTTCAAAACCTGAAGGAAAATAGACTCAGAAATGATAAAGAGATGCATATTATGGGAACGATAGGAGGATATAATACAATGGATAAGCCGAGGTAGAGGCAAGAGATGCAAGGAGGAGATGAGAGACAGAGTGCAAGAACGACTTGGATGCAGAGTAAATGAGTTTGTGAGAAGATAAAATGGGAAGCAGTGAGGAGAGGACAGAGGTAGAAATTAAATCTCTTGGTCGTGGCAAAGCGATCTGTATTTTATACAGAAGGAAGCTGAAAGACGGAGAAAGAGAAGAAATGCGGTAGGCAGAGGTGAGATTAGTTTTGGATGCGATAAAGCAGATATGCACATTAAACTGAGACATTTAATCCAGTTGATAGGGGAGGAGAGACGGATCACACACACACACAGCAAATTAGCTGGAGGTAGTGCGGAAGGTATGTGAGGCTTATGAGGAATACAATTAACTACCGTAAAGATTTTAACGTTTTGAAGAAGGCGTGAATGGTTTGAAAGTCAGAGACAGAATATGAAGAGTCGAGAGCAACTGAGAGGGAAAGAGGGCAGAAATTTAGCAGGTTGAAGTGAGATTGAAGAATAGACTGTGAGAATAAATTAGTTTGGGCGAGGAAAGACAGGGAGAGAATGAATACAGAGAAAGAAAGAAGGAAGGGAAGAGTGAATTAGTTTGGGCGATGGGACGAAAAAGTGAGGAGAGTGATGAATACAGAGGAAGCGGTGAGTAAATTATGTTTGGCACAATAAGTTGGGAAGTAAAGAGGAAGAAGAGAGGAGATGTGAAAAAGGAAAAGAATGAAAAACCAAGACCAGAGGAAGAAAAGGCAGAAACAGATATGGAGAAATAGAAGTATTTAGAATGTGTACTGGTACTATGACTTATATATTTCAAATAGTAGTACTGAATTTACAAGATACAAGAGACATCATCTATCCTTTTCCATAGTTTAGTTTAGTCACAAACAATAAAAGTGAGAAGCAGACAGTATTTGCCACAATCTCCCACAACAGTAGTAATACTAAAACACAAAGTAGCATATTCAAGACTGACCATAACTGATGCACCAGAAAAAACATAAAAACAGGCAAAATATATTGAATGAAATCTTAAACATTATGTCAAAAAGCTCTTCCATAACCAGTCAGCCAACATGCGTTTTAGACTTTAAAAAAAACACCAAACAAGAGAGATGACCATCAAACTGAAGGACGGTGTGAAATCTTCTCTTGGTACATTCCTCCAGGATGCTTTCCAATGATGATGCTGATCAGATAAGGCAAACTAATCCCGCTGGCACGAATATGCAGGAAACAGCTCCAGGATCAGCAGTCGTTACGCACATACCTCCACATACCTGTTTTACTGTTTTACAAACCCACAGAGAACACCGACTCAAGACTCAGAGGTTGTTAGAACAGAGAAGTTCGGAAAGCTAAACTGGTCCACCTGGTGATGTTAAAGCCATATTTAGTTTCCAGATGGGGAGTTGTGGGTTGAAACAACTGAAATCTGTTTGCAAAAATTGTAGATATATTACACATATGCCTAAGGTCAGAACCATGAAATCAGACATAATTGTTAAACTAATCTGAGTTAATTATGTATTCGGCAACTCACAACTCCCACATGAAAGTCAAGAAAATTGATTGTCTTGAAGCTTTATATTCTCTGTCGTTGAGTAATTGTAGTTTTGAGCAACAAGTAAAAGACTTCTTATTCCAACCAATGCACAACTTTTGAGCTGAACATGTTTACTTATATATATGTTTATTATTTTTTTTAAGATAAATGCAATTAACAAAAACTCATAAAAATAAAAAGTTAAACACCATCCATTTAAGAATTAAGGACTAAATGAAGAATGATTAGTCTTCCAATGATAGTTTGGATCATATACATAGCATTAATGAACAATGACACAGCTAATTATTGTAGAATTTATGACAACAAATAATACGACTATAACTATTTCTACTGTCTAAAGAATGAAGTAATCTAAAGTTGGCACATTCACAGAGAAAAAAGAAAGACAAATGGAAACTCAATTAGTTTGGCAGCGATAAGACGCTTTATAAGAAATTAAAAATTCAGAGAGAAACGAGTGATAAGACTGACGGTATTCGAGAAAAAAAGAGAGGCGAGAGGTCGTAAAAGGTGGAGTTAGAATCACTTTTCAAAGTGTAAAAGCGGCACAGTGCTTTTTATATTACAATATATCATCCAAGAGATGGAATTAGGAGGAAAAAAGACTTTTAAAAAGACAGAATGAAAGTTATAAAACAGTTAATAGTTCAGAGAATAGAGTGAGACGAGGAGACGAGGAGACGAGGAGACGATGAGCAAGAGGAGGCCTGAGGTTTATTGTGGTGGGGAGGAGGCAGGAAGGGAAGGAGATATAGGATGGATTCAGAAATCTCAGTGACATTAATTTCAGAGGTCATTAATAGTGTGTTTGTGTGTGTTTGTGCGTGTGTGTGTGTGTGTATGTGTGAGTAAAAGAGAGATAGAGAGGTAGCTAAATTACTTAGGGGAAATTAAAAAATAGTGAAGTGTTGGCAGAGGTTGATTATGTGTGTGTGTGTGAGAGAGAGAGAGATGGAGCAAGCATGTAGGACACACAAGGTGAATAAATAACTTTGTGGAGAGTAAAAAAAAAAACAGTAAGTGGTGCGGACTGCCAGAGCAATGAGACCACTTAGCTTTTGGGATGAGTTTTGGAACGAGCACAGATTGTGAAGGCGGATTGAAAATGGAGGAAATAGAGACATCTAAATACGTAATCGACATGATTTGGAAATGTGCATGTTATATGAAGAAATGCACTGCAGGGGACATGATTTGCTGAGTGGGATAAATGCATTAAACAGTGCGAGAGGAAGGAAAGAGGCTAAATTAGTTTTGAGGAGGTAAGTTGGAGAGCACAAGGGAGGGGGAAGACAAACTTGTACTAGTAAAAGCACCTCAGGCTCCTCCGAGGTGTTTATGGGAGATGTACTTGTCAGGTGAAGAATTAAAAATCAGTGATGTGCCTTTAATCACAGTGTCCTCTGTGCATATTTATACATGGTCTGTTATTCCCCAGTGGTAGATATACAGTATGCGGTACACTGAATGTGTACAAAATTACAGATGTGTTCCTGATCTTGTCGTTTATGTTCATCAAATTAATATCCTGCAATACCAAAGATTAATGAGTCTGCACAGAGAGCACAGAGTAGCAGTATACTAAGTCAATGACTTGACTTAGTATACTGCTTCTCTGTAGCAGTACTTGTTTTCCAGTAATCTAATATGGTCTTTGGGTACATTGTGGGATCAGCACCATGGAAAGCGCTTGTGGCAAATTTATGACATTTCCTAATATGTTTGTTCCATCAAACCCTTCCTGTGTTTTGAGGAAGCATTGCGGACCCTCATGTTATTAGTCTATGCAAAAGTCAGCAAGCAACTAAGTTACATATGAATCTACTGAATCTATGACTTTGCATTTGCTGACAGCAGTCACAGTTGTATTATCAGATTATTCATTCCCATGACTACCTATGTTTTTTGTGAATCCAATAAGTATCCTAGCCCTGCAGTCTCTGACATACAGTAAAATCCAATTTATTTATTGACATTTCCACACACAAAGTGAATATATGTAACCTTGAATAAGGCGGGTATTGGACATTCCAATTTTGGCGAAAAACATAGAAAAAAAGTTTAATTTTGGATATGAAAAAATGATTATGTGCAGTAGAAAAGGAGGAATAGGCAATCAGAATGGGAGGGAGTGGGGGGGAGGGGCAGAAGAATAAAAAAAGAAAAAGCTGCAGGGAAGAGAAAGAAGTCTAAAGAGAATCAAAAATAAGTCAGGGATGTGATGGTTATCAATATCTAGGATCCGATCTTTTGAAAAAGGCCAAAAAAACAGGCAAGAGAGGATTGTGATGGAGGCCAAGGCAGATGAAAGTGGAAATGAGGGTGCTGGAAAGGAAAATGCACATGAAGAAATGGGAAAGAAGGAAGATTGAAAAATGAGAGAGGCTTTGAGGCAGATAGAGGCTTATATAGAAGGGAAATACAGCGAAACAGAAACAGGTGTATAGAAAGAAAACTGGGCAGAAAAAGAGAATAGGGATGGGGAGCAGAAGTACAGAGGAAAATGTGTCAAAGAGAGACAGAAATAAAGAACCCAGGGCCAAAACAAAAGGAACGTTCAGATGAGGTGCAAAGAGACCTTTTAGAAAGAGAAAATAACAGCAGAAAACCATAAAACGGGAGCAGTGTTAGTGGAGTGGAAAGAGAAAAAACAAAGAAGAAAAGGAAACACATGGAAGACAAAAGTGAAAAGTACAAACGGGGGCAACAGGGACGAGCAAATGATGCAGAAAAATAAAACCAAGATGCCTGACGGAAGAAGAGTCTAAATCTAACGTCAGTGAAGGGAGAGGAGAGAAAATTTGTTCGGGGGAGGAAGTAGAAGAAGTTCAAATAAAAGTTAATAAGAACAAATGAAAAAAGATCCACATAAGAGCCTCTTTGGTGCTTTGTAGAAGCATTTAAATCTCTAATTATTCTAAAATCAAACAAGTTAAATATTGTCTATGGTTGTATTTTATAAAATGCTTTATTATTAAAAGCAGTTAAGAACACATACTTGCCTGCTCTGATTTACCTTTTTTTTGTATTTTAAAATGAGTAATCCATACCAGTCTTTTTTAAAATTTGTCTCTATCTGTGATACTAAGTTGTGGTGTTGTTGCACTACATTTCCCAGAGGTCACCTGTCAGCTAAACACAGCGGGCGGGACAATGAAGCCTCTGTTACTTACTGTACTGTCTGTATGTGATCTTCTCTGCTTTGTTCAGCTATAGTGGTTATTTCTTCTCATGTCAACTACCCCAATTTTTGTCAGTTTATTCCAAGTAAACCAGAAATGATAAGAAAAACCACTTCCTGTATATTAGAGGGTTTTTTCCTGCTGTCAGCTCAAGGAAAATATCTCTTAGGATATGGCTTAAATTGTGTAAAATTAATTGATGACAGAATAGCAAAACACAACATTTATTTGCATTAAAACATCATCGATTCAATAAATTAGGAGATTCCGGTCTCATTACACATCCACCCACAACTCAAAATCTGTAGAATCCTTGAAGGCGTCTTTTCTTTAGTGGGTGTACAAGAAAAAAAAAAGAGCTACAAAAAAGGGAGCGAGAGCGAGACCTAGAGATACAAGACAAGAGGAAGGAGTAGAGGGAAGCAACTGGGAGTGTATTGGCCTCTAGGGATGTACCATGTGTTAGGGTGGAGGAGGAGGAGGGGTGATGGGGTGGGAGGTAGGGCGGAGCAAACTAAGATGCCGGGGGTGGTTGAAGAATACCGGCTTTGATGAATAAAACATCCGAGTGAATGAAGGGGTGGTGTGAATACATTAATACAGGCATAAAAGAAGAAGAGGGGATGGAAAGAGGAGAAAAAAAAGAAATGGCAAGATATGGAAAGAGATGAAGACAGGAAGGAGAAAGGAAAAGCAAAGCATGGAGTGTTTTATATTTAGAGATGTTGAGTTGGAGGGAGGATGGAAAAGGAAGGAAGGAACAAGAAGCTAGAGGAGGATGGAGGGAGTGGAGGACGAAAACTGAAGGAGCTAAATGAAAATAGAGCTCTGCTTTTTAACAATAAAGGCAACATGCGAGCAGAAAAGAAGTTTTCAGACTTGAAAAGTGCTTTTAAGTTTGTGTAGCGTGGGTAGCATGGTGTGTATGTTGGACTTTGTATGTTGAGTCGACACGTCTTTGTGGATTTGTTGGTGAAATTTTGGATTCCTTACTTAAATAAAAGCAGCAATGCCACAAGGTAAATTATGCAGAACTTCCTCTTTGAAACAGTTATAGTACACAAATCATTATTCCTGATGCATCAACATGTTCGCAGCCTTTTGAAGTTGAAACTGGTTGAAGTAGAGCCGGTTTTAATGACTGCTGTAGCTGGATAGAGTACTGAAATGATAAGCTTCTATTATTTGGTTGACGGGCACTTCATAAAAATGATTTTGTGAATCAGTTACTTCTATAATTGAAAAACCAAAAATTCATTGGTTACGGCTTCTCAAATGTGAGGATTTGCTGCTTTTCTCTTTTTTTAATCATTGTAAATTAAGTATTTTTGACACGTTTTGACATTTGGTGCGAGAAAACAATCAATCTGAGGATGCCAATTTGGGCTCTGGGAATTTGTGATGGAGATTTGTCACTTTTGTTTGATATTTTATATATTTAATGATTAATCAGTTTACTGAAAAAATAAGTAAGATATTTTAACAGTCCTTAAATATATACAGTTACTAAAATAATTAATCCGTTGTCAAAAACTGGAGTACTGTACTGGAGTAAGAAATATTTATATATTTCTCTCTGAAATGTAGTGAAGCAGAGGTACAAAATTGCAAAAAAAAAAAAGACAATTTGCAAGTAAAACACAAGTAGCTCAAAACTGTATTCAAGTTCAATACTCAAGTAATATTAGTTTGTTGCTTCCCACCAGTGAGATTTGTGCATAATGACTTGTGTGTTTGTACATCAGTGTGTGTGCTTCTTTGTTCGACTGCATGTGTGCATTAAATGGTATCTTGCATGTCTGGGTGTGTGCGATTCCAGTCCAGTATGTTCATTAAAAACCTCTTTGTGTGTGTGTGTGTGTGTGTGTGTGTGTGTGTGTATGTGTGGAGCATTTAAGTGCTATTTTGCTATCAGACACACAGCATTTGTTTAGTAATCACTTGACCTTTGTGTCCATGTGAGTCTGAATGCTTAGCAGAATGAGGAATTACAAACTAAATGCAACTCTTTGTTCCTCTTTGTTGTCTGTCGGTGTGTGTGTGTGTGTGTGTGTGTGTGTGTGTGTTTCCTATCATTGTTGATCAGCATAAGTGCCTCGGTGTAGTGGACGCCCTCACACCGTCTGGGCAAAAGACGGGAATAAAAAGACTTATTGTCGAGTCAGTCTGAGATCACGTCTTCTCTGCTACCTCTAATTAGTGTGTGAGTGTGTGTGTGTGTGTGTTATTTGTGGGTGTGTCTGTGTATATTGCATTTTATTTCTGGTACAGTATGGGTGCATGCATATCTGTTTTGCACTGTCAATTTATTTCCTACCTCAGTCTTTTAACCTATGCGCAATTGGGAGTGCATAATGAACCAGTTAATGTGTGTGTGTGTGTATGTAGGTGTGTTTGTGTGTGTGTTTAAGTCTCACAACACGCATTATTCATGAGTATTAATATCTATTTATTTATTTTAATATTAATGAGAAGGTCTATACGGATGAACAGGTTCAACAGACAAAGGCATGGAAATTGTGCTGTGTTAGACTGCGTATGTTAGAGTGTAGGACTGTGTGTGTGTTTGTGTGTGTGTGTGTGTGTGTGTTTCCCTATTTAATTGGTTCCCTGTTGAGTGCACTTACATATAAGTATATGTTTAATGTGAGAGGGAGAGGATGAGAGAGAGCTAAACAAGGACAGACAGATGTGGTAATTTGAATGTCCTTGGGCTATTGTTAGCTGAGCTGGGTGTGGGACTGTGAGCCTATGTGTGTGTGTGTGTGTGTGTCCACAGGGTGATTTGGTGGTGTGAGAGAGCATGTTTGTCAGCCCAAAACTAGCAGATACCAACCGCCCGGTGGGATAAGGAGGGAAGTGGGTGGATTGGGGGAAATGGAGTGGATGAAAAGTGTGGGATGAACTGGACAGATGAATAAACTGAGTGATCAAGGAAGCAAGTAATGGATGGAGAAATTTAAATTCTGATGAAATGAGGGAGAAAAGAATTAGAGAAAAGTAACATGGCGGGGGGGTCGTTGGACGGATGGAGGCAAAAGTGAAAGCACAGAGTAATGAGCTGAGATTTAGAGAGTGTGCATGGACATGTTTGTGAGTTCAGTGTGTGTTTCGAGAGCAAGCAAGGTCAGAATCATGAGTGTAATAAAAGCTTCCTTTGCTCACTGTCTTCAAAGCTGAACGCTTTTTCAGTTTGAGCAGTTTGTGTGATAGATGGATGATGAAGAGATGAAGGAAAAGACAGATGGAGGGTCATTTCAAGCAGTTTATACCCTTGATTCTCATACTAGCGCATACTGTGCGGCTCAGTGTGTGTTGTATGTGTCACAGATAGTCAGTATCAGCGTGTGTGTGTGTGTGTCAAACATCACTCTGTGTGTTTGTGTGTGTGCTTTTCCAGCCTTTCCATCAATGTGTCTTTGTCTGGATGACTTGTGAATTTGTGTGTGTGGTCATGACTTGCCCTCAGGTGTGTGTGTGTGTGTCTGTGTTTTGACTGCGTGCGAAAGATTGTCAGTGTGTGTCCATGTCTGGTGTGTGTCAGATTATATTTGTATCCATACGATCATGAGGAAAGGTGAAGGCTTTTATTGACATACAACCGGAGTACGTCATCTGTGTGTGTGTGTGTGTGTGTGTGTGTGTGTGTTCAGATGTGAGGACTCCGCCAGTGGGTACTTTGGCATCTAAAAGCAGCACAAACAAAGTGCCAACAGAGACAGCTACAAGATAAAAGCCGACAGCCTCGAGGGCAGGGGCAATGATCCATGTGTACGTTTCTGTTTCTGTTTGTTTATGACTGTGTGTGTGTATACATGTGTGTGAGACAGAGAAAGAGATAAGACAGAAATATGAACGAATGCTTTTTAGAAACTGTGTGTTTATGTCTTTGAGAAAGAAAAGAAACCTGCATTGTGTCTATTATTAATGTGTATGCATTTTGGTTTGTTTGTTTGTTATCTTAGTGTGTGAGTGTGTGTGTTTGAAGCCGTCAGCAGGTTGTAAAGTGGGTCCTTAAGGAGCCATCTGTCTTAAGGCTAGTTTGAAACCCCGTCTGCTCTGTTTATGTGGAGGGCACTGGGCGCGGGTGTTTTTGTGTGCAGCTGCTAAATGTCAAACAATGTGTGTGTCCAAATACGCTCAAGGAGAGGTGAAAAAAAAGAGAGTGAACATGTACTCCAGTATACCAGTTGATGTGGTTGATTTTGTGTATATTTTCATGGACTTGTGAGTGTGTGTGTGTGTGTGTGCGTGTGTTACATGGGAGTTTCTGTCTCTTGAGACACTTCAGACTGGTGCTTTTTTGACTGGCAGCCAAATCTCAGCTTGTTCTTGTCTGCAGATTTGTTTGTGTTATTTTTTGTTGTCCACACACTTCTAAAGCAACAGAGTTGCAGTGGGGAAAAAATGTTTTTTTCCTTTTTCTCTTGCATAAATGATTCAAAATACTGTACATCAACTATCATATGCTGTCAGGTGAAATCTTAAAACTAAATTTTTTTTTTTTTTTAAATGTGTGTGTGTCTGTTTGATTGTAACGGAGAGTCCTCTATAACAGTCGCTCTTACTCCTGCTCCTTTGGAATCAGCACCTGCTGCTCCTTACTGTCTAATCAAGAGTTAATTTACATCTAAAGCATCTAGTGAGTGCAGCTTACAGCCTGATAGAAAAGAAATACAGCAGCACTGTGAGCATGGAGTAAAATGGAGTAAGAGTCACTGTTTTATAGATTGTGGCAATTTCAAGATCCTTACCTTAAGTAGCCTCCTTCAACACCTACAAAAGGCATGTTGAAGGTCTTCAAAGTAACATGACCTAGCTGATTGCATTTCTGTAACCGTCCACGTCAAAGTAACAAAGACACACTTCTCTACTGTTTGTTTAACTACATCACATAGGCTCATTGATTCACAGATTTTGGGTTCTACTGAGTATGTCTTGCCTACTTTCTTCATGACATTTTTCATGGACAGCTCTTTTTATTACAGATTTGAGGGTCTTTCAGGGTCTTAGTCATCAAACCACCTGCTGAGTTATCAAGCTAATGAGCTAACTTCAACAGTTGAACTCAAAAGTTGCTAATAATGTAATTTGATCTAACTTGAGCAGTTAAAAATATATCCCAGCAGTTGCCAATCTTTCCTAGCAGTTATTAAGTTAACTTTAGAAGTTAACAAGCTAAGTAATAAGTAGTAAGTAATGTATAGTATGTTAGCAAGCAAGTTAACATGCTTTACTAATTTATTTCCCCTAACTACCTAACGATAACCTCCAGTTGCTTGACTGTTTTGGTGACTAAAGACAGTTTTGAGAGTATCGTAAATTGGTAAAAAAAAAAAAAAAAAGTCTATGTAACAGAAACGTTTACTTACTCATTACTAACTAACTACACCTTTTATACAACAAGATATATTTTTCCAATGAGATGCAGGAAGTTAATGAGCTATTACAAAGCCACTGTTGTGATAAAAAAAAGTAGCACATATTAGTTGTAACACATTGAATATGTGTTATTTCTGGTGTGTTTGTTCTTAAAGTTCCTAAAGGTTTGAGGAGATATGTTAGTGTAAGTGGTCTTCACATCAAATACACTGTGTTGGTTGGTTTAAGGGACAGTTTGAGCCTTCATTAATTTGAGCTACATTCATCTCAGCAACGATGGAGAGATAAGGGTTAGAGGAGTCAAACTAGGTTTGTGTAACAGCAGATGTACATTGACTAGGTGCATGTTTGATGTTGTAGGTTGGCAGTAGCAGAGAATTTAAGGTGGAAATTTAATACCTTGCTCAAGAAGAACATTTTAACGGTGATAAAATAGTGCTTAAATAAGATGTGCCAGGGTAAAAAAAAAAAAAAACATTTTTCCTACACTGTATAACACTGTCTGATACATATTCAGTATCAGCTTCTTCTAGTGCTTCATTTAACTTACAGTATGTCATACTTATAGCTTAATGAGTAAAATATTGAAATCGAGGCAATATTTTGTCTCAACCATCATTTAAATTCAGCATGTAAACCACAGGATCTCGACTAGAATTTAAAGTAAAGCTCTGTGGGTTTGAGCTATGCTTGGCTGCACCGCATGTGTTTGTTTTGATTGACTTGCCAATGAATGCAGTGAGGTCAGACCTTATGAAAATTAATTGCTTGAAGTCTCTGGGAAGCAAGGACCAAATATGTCCAAATATTGATGGGAAAATCAGCTTTTTTTATCTTCAATCCTTTTGTTGCTACAGTATATGTTCATATCTATATGTAAAGTACATGTACATCTTTATGTTTAACTGTTGTGTGGATGTTTTTATATTCTGCTTGTAATAAAATCTAGATAATTTGTGTGTGCTTTTGTTTTTTTTGTAAAGTCAATACTCTTTCTAAGAATTCTAACTCTAAGAATTTGGGCTTTCGTGTGTGACTGTTAAATGTCTGCTATTGTGAAAATGTGATTGTATGTTTTGATGTTGTTATTGTTACACTTCTTACTGACGTTCACCAAAGGTTACCATAATGATTTGTTTTATTTTTGCTGCCCAGGTGACCGATGTGAGTTTGACCGGCGGCAGGGAAGGTGCGTGCCAGGAGTATGTCGTAATGGAGGGACGTGTCGGGAGCTTTCAGGTGGGGGTTTCCGCTGCGAGTGTCCTGCAGGGGGCTACGAGCGACCATACTGCACTGTCACTGCCCGGTCCTTCCCACCCAAGTCCTTCGCCATGTTCCGGGGCCTCAGACAGCGATTTCACCTCTCCATTTCATTGACGTGAGTACATGTAATAAATGGAAAGTCTTAACTTTTTCTTCTTCAAATTTCTTAATTTGCCAATTTCCTTTTACCTTTTGACTTCTATTCTTGTTTCTCTTTTTCCCACTTCGTTCCTTCGTTACTTGTAGTTCACATCCTTCTTCATCCAGTTTCCCTCAGACACAGATCCATAACTACACCTCTTTGATTCTCAGTTCTCTCTCTCTCTTACAGAGTCTCTCTCCTCTTTGCTTTAATCTATTTATTTCATCTCCGTCTCAGAGATCGATCCTATTATTCATGGTTTCTTTCTCTGCTGCCTCCATCTCCCTCTCCAATGAGAAGTGTGATTTCTCCTGTCTCTCCTCTTTCATCTGTCAATTTACTGGTTTCTCCTTTGCTCTCGCTCTTTCCACTCTTCTTATCTTCAAACTTATCACCCATATATTCTCCTCTCTCAGCCTTTTGCCTGTTTCAGCAAAGGCTGTGTTTTTGGTGACCTCATGCTCTCTTTAAAAGTCTTAGTTACCCACCCAGTCCAAAAACGGCCTTTTAGTTAGAATTAGCACTAAGTTCAAATGCCACATTAAATACAGATTTTCTTACAAAAAAGCTTCACTGATGTAACTGAAAAGGATAATTTTGGCACTTTAAACCAAGCTGAGCCTTAGACCTTTTGCCAGGTCTTTCAAACATTGTCCAGATGTCTGAACCAAAGCTATGATTTAAATTCCCCAGAGTGAGAGTCCTGAACTACATAACATCTGTAGGGGCAGTTGAGTGAGATCAGATTTGCTTTATATGATACCCAGCCATAGTCTCTAAGCTCATTATGTTTGGTTTTAGATTTTATACCTGGGCATAAATATAATGAGAATGTTACTGCAGAGGTCAGTGATGGTCTGCGTACTTTAGATCCTTTGTCTCTCTTGCGCACCATCATCATATCTCTGCTGCTCCTTCGCCTCATGCCATAAGATGAGTGGTCATCCATGGGAAATCTGAAGTGGTCCTTAAGAGTGGTCAGGCAGGGTTATAGGATGGTTGCCATGGGTGATGTCGTCTAATGATAGTTGCTAAGGTGACGTTGCCCATGGGGTTGTTGCTAGGCTGATCTGGCCGCCATGGAGTGGTTGCTATGAGACATTGTGGTCATGGTATTCTCGCCAAATGAGCCTCTGTGCATTGATGGCATGTAAAGGCACTACATGATATAAATTCCATTGATTTGTGACCATCAGTGAAGTAATGATGGTGAGTGAAGGAATCAAGTGGGATGTGACGCTCACTTACTGGGCTTTTAAAAGGTTTTGTGGTAGAATTGTAGAATTTCTCCTCTGGAAGACTAATGTAGGCAAATGTTGGGAGAGAGGAAATACAAGAATCCTCTTATCTTGATGTTTGATGGTTTAAATTCCCCAACTGGCTGTGAAAGTCTGGGCGAGGAAAGTGAGTAATGTTTTCTTTTCTTTCAACAACTACAACCAAGGTGCCCTTGAGGAAGGCAGGGATGTTGTTGAACAAATACTGTCTGGAGTTTTTCAGCATCACCTTCAGTCAAACATTTTTACATCTGGGAGTTTCGCAGGTCAATATTTGTCTACTGGATCAACTAGAAATGTAGTGCCTTGCTCAGGGGCACCACAAGACATTCAAATGCATGTTGTTTAAAGTATTGATCCTAATCCTATTCCCATCCCTATTGTTACAGGATAGATTTACTTTCATATTATCTGATTCCTCTGACGTCATTGTTTTATTCAGCGTCCTGTTGAATGCTAGCTACACTCCCTGGCCTGATTTTCACATCAGGGCTGAACAAGACTTAATCATTATTCACGTCACTCACTTCCTCCCAAAGCATTTTATTTTTCCAGTCTTAACTCTGCCTGAGAAAGTGGCTCTGTTCTCTATGGCTGTGACTGTATACATAGTGTTTGTATGTGTAAGCTGGCTAGTGTGTGTGTGTGTGTGTGTGTGTGTGTGTGTGTGTGTGTGTGTGTGTGAGGATGCTGCTTTGTTTGAAATTGTCATTAGCTGTTGAGCAGAAAGATTTTGAGGGAAAGAAATTCTAATGAAAGCATGATAAGCCTTTATGAGGTTTATTGCCCTCAGGAGAAACAGATATTACATATATTAAATATAATGTATTTTTTTGTGTCACTGTTCACACGCAGTTATTTAGCTTCAAATAATACATTTATACAACACATAATAGAACATTTATATAACATCACAATTACATAATACAACAAGATCAGACATACTGTTCATATACCATTTGCTGTTTGGATTTATTTACTCCTTCAGCTTCTCTGTGTCTCCAGTTGAGTGACTCCACTCACAGTCTCCATTTGCTCTGGCAAAGCTGAGGTTCAGCTATTTCTGTTGGCTTGAAGAGATTGGATCTGCATACCTCAGCACAAGATAAGATGACCCAGTGCTGCTGGAAGTACAGCAGAGTCGAGCAAACAAGACACATGTCCTCTGTTGAATAACCCTGTGTTTATTTTTTGACAACAGCAACATTCTCAGATAACCGGAGTATAGTATATAGTTGTAGTGATGGAAATGGGGATAACATGATCTGTTCCATGGTACACACACAGAAATGCATCTATAGTTACATTCACATCAATCTGGTAGATGTTTAAGCCTTTGATTTACATTTCAGGCATCTAATTCAAAGCAAAATAGGAATACTGTTGTTCACTGTTGAGTGTCAGGAGCCAGGAGTTTATAAAGCACCAAGCAACACATTTAAAACCTCTCAGCTCCAACACATTTAAATCCTCCAGCTACTCTATAACTGAATCTGACCTCCTGCGTCTGGAGAGTTACTCTCTAGTAGGGTGTGGTTGTATTCAGTTTTGATGCCTTAAATTTTCCCTGTAAGGAGAGAAACCCAGAAGGAGAATATATAGAACCTGGCAGGATAACAGGATGACAGTTTTGATAATTTGAGTGTACCACTTACCAAGCTTTAATTAATAATATATGTGTGAATCAGTAATTCATCTCTCGGATTACTACTGCGTGCACAAATTTCAATTTTTCCTCAAAGAAGTGAAAATAGTCAGTCAATTTCCTTCATTTAGCTTTAATTATCAAAACAAAACCAGATGAAAGTACTTTTTAAAGTGGACATTTATTGCAGTGGCAATCTTTCTGTATCTTGTCGCCAAGAGGGAAGATTTGTCATCTGTGCTGTAGTATCAAACAGTGCTTTTGATCAGGCTGTGTTGGCTTGGCAGCCTTGGCTTCAGTGTGTCCCCATGGCCTTGCTATAGAAAACAGGCTATTGCATGACTCTGAACAGCTGGAAGGAGTGGAAGTCTACAGTAATGTGGTTTACCCTAAGTAAGTTCAAATCCTAAGCCCCTATAATAAACTGTGTAGGCAAAATAAAGACACTCATATCCTTATGGACAAAAATGCCCATTTAAACTTGTTAAAACTGTAGTATTTGAATGGCCATTACAGCATAAAATCATGCATTCTATTATATCGGGCTTTCAATCTAGAGCCCTGGCTTTATACTTTGTACTATTTTCCAACAGATTGAGCCATTTTCTGATGTTTGCCCTGTAGGGCAAATACATGTTATTTTCCTGGTTTTCATTTGGGGCTTTGCTGCTGTTGTATGGAGGCTGCTTGCCAATGTAGCAAATGTATGCAACTAAAATGATGTGTGTGTGTATTGATATGGATATTGGAGAGTGGTGTGTGTGTTTGTGAGAGATAGAAATTATATGATACTGAAAGTCACAATCCCCCCCTCCTTATCTCTCTCCCTCAAATACTAGCATTTAAAGGGTTAAATTCTGAAAATGAATGAATATTTGGTAGTTGTGATAAGGACTGACATTGGTTAAAAAAATGAACTCTATGAAAGTGGAAACTAATATTAATATGTAATGTTGCCTCACAATATGTTTTGTGTTCCCATGTGAAACCTCTTCTGGGAGACAGCTCTTTCATGGTCAAGCAGACATCCTCTTTACTCACTCATAGGCCGTACTCTCTACATTTAGAATACAACCACATCTTTATCCGTGCAGTTGTCCTGAATACAGTAACTAGGCACAAATGAAACCAACGCATCCTGCAGATTACTCTACTGCTTTCTTCTGGAGAGACCTCTTGATCTAAGAATTTGTTTAAGTTTACTTTCACCAATTACGTAACCATGCCTATTGAGCAATAGCACTATATCAGCATACTTATTGCCCAGTAAAATTCAGTGAGCTGATCCATACTGGGGTGTTGTGCTGGGAGCAGCTGAGCAGAAATAGACATATGGCTGAGAAGGAATGGAAGAAGAAAATTTATTGTGAGGGACCACAAAAAAATATCTCACCATGACCCTTGAGGGGCTCCGTGTTTTTGTCCTTTTATGACATCATTGCAACTTTTCTTAAAGTGAGGCGCAAGGGTTAACTGAGATACAGTTTGATTACCTTTTGTTCTCTTATGCTTAGCCTGTATGAGGAGGCTTGAAGTACTGTGTTTGGTTTTGCCGCTTGAAATGAGATTTTGTAACCTAACCAAGAGTATAAGTATCTCATCTGAAAATGTATGAACGTATCATACAGTATTACTGGTGTTATTTGTATATTTTAATGATACAAAAATGAAAAAAGCAGAAGTATAATAATATGCATATTGCATACAGTATATACATCAATAAACTTATTATTAACATAGGTGTCTGTGTGTGCATTTTCTAGCTTTGCTACTCTTGAGAACAGTGGTCTTCTCTTCTATAACGGACGCTTCAACGAGAAACATGACTTCATTGCTCTGGAGATCCAAGAAGGACAAGTGGTGCTTAAATATTCCACAGGTACTATGTGTGTGTGTGTCTTTGTACTTGTACACTTATAACATGCTTTTATTCCTACAAGGAAATAAGGATGAGGACAATCTTTCAACATTTTCCTCTCAAAGGCCGTCTGTCATTCCTTTATGGAACTTTTTCAGGTTTAGGAATAGAAATGGGTTCAGATTAGGATACAGATTAAAATTAAATATACTGGAGAGCATTTAACACATTTGGTGCTGTGAGAAAATCCTAGTATCCCTTACCAAGACATAAGATCTGTTTGTGTAAGTCTATGCTGCAACATGGAGAAATCACCACCATCATTTTACACCAAGTACATTTAGAGTAATTATGTTAGATTAGATTAAATTAGATTTGATAGCTAAGATTAGGTATGAGGTTGAAATTGGCTATGCCCAAATTTCAGCTAATTTGGTGGGCCACTGTTGCAATCAAAGCCAAATTAGGGTCTCATTATATTCATACTCTTGTGATCTTGGTGAAGTCCCAGGTTAATTCCAGTTGAGGTACTCTATATTTTACATACTCAAGGAGTGACTGCTGTCAGTCAGGATCTTCACAAACACAATAGTAGGTATTTGTATATGCACAGTATATATGTTTGGTGCTTTTATATACATTAAAATGTAAAAATAATTAAAAAAAAAAGTCAAATAAGTAATGGGAGAAATGTAATTACAGAGAACAATGTTTGTCAGTTGTCTTTAAAAATCCATTTGTTATGAACCTTATAGAATTATTATGCTTTGACACAAACTTCGTCCATCCACCTGCAGGTGAATCATCCACTCAGGTGAGTCCCTTCCTGCCTGGTGGCGTGAGTGACGGCAACTGGCATACAGTTCACATCCACTACTACAACAAGGTGGGTTTACATCTCAATTTGTGTGTGTGTTACAGACTTTTTTGATTTTGGATCTTTTGATCTTACATTTTGCGTTACTAATGTTGGTTTGACGAGTTATCTCCTGAAGTGTTTCGGTTGTGATAGTTTGCATTTTACTTATTTGTACTTCTGATGCGTCTGCAGAAATGTTTCTCAGCCTTCATGCCAACAAAGCACTTTGAAATGAGCTGAAATGTTTGTGCGTGAATACCATTATGTGGGCGTTTGCTTGTCACCATTTTATTCATGCATATTCGCCGTACATCTCCTTTAATTTTCTTCATATTCTTCCATTTTCCTCAGCCAGCTACACGCTATGTGAGTATGAGTGTGTGTCAGAGTGCACATACAGTACATTTCCCTCTTGCTTTCTCTTTCTGTGTCTCCTCCTCTTTCTTTCTTACCCAGCAGACAGTAAGCGAAGAGTGCGTGTGTTGTGTGATCTCCTCCACTTTTTCCTTACCCATATGCATCTGTTATTGCTTGTCTTACTAACTCAAATTTTTCCCTTTTCTTTCTAACGTCACGTGCAGTGTAGATATTGAATATAGTCTGATGTGTTTTGTAACTGTTATTTTGTGTAAACTACCTTGTGCAGTGTATGATTGTAGCCTTAGTAAGTGCTTTTTATATTTCTTGCATGTCTATAGTTATGGTGTTTCTTTTTTTGCTGTTTTTTTTTCAACATTTTTTTATTCAATCTTGTGTATGTGTGTGTTCAGCCTAAGCGCAGTATGAGCGGCGAGGCCCAGGGTCCGTCAGATGAGAAGATCGCTGTGGTGAGCATCGACGACTGTGATACGGCTTTGTCCCTTCGCTTCGGTACGCAGCTCGGAAACTACAGCTGTGCTGCACAAGGCAAACAGACCAGCAGCAAGAAGTGAGTTTATCTTTCTTTCAGCTCTCCATCTTTTTTCACCTGTATTTATATCTCTGGCCTCTTGCCAGGTGCCACACATTTACAATATTGCCCCAGTAAATAATGTCTTTCATGATATACCTGTAAAATTAAAATAATTTGTCTGGTCCTAAAAAAAGTACATTTACTATCACAGTCAGCAGACAGGTGCTTATATCACGTAAATGACAAATGTCCGATATGAGCCATGGTGTGAACACAGATCCTGGCTCTAACAAAATTAATCACAACATCTTCAAAAAAAGTGCAGGAACTACAGCTTCCATTAACACAATATACATGATGTTGACCAGGTTGCACAATGATGTTTAACTGCCAGTTTAACTATGACTCGAAAAAGTGTCTGTGAGGTAAATCTGTCCCATAGATCTCCATCTTAAGAGTGAAAGTCTCTGAGTTGTAACTGACTCTAAGCTGTGATGGGCTTTTAAACATAATGTGCCAGCTTTTTTCCCAGTTTCACTGAATAACATCTGTGACTAGTAACAGATATTCAAAGACAATTTTCACCAAGTAGAAAGTCAATGAAGCAGGTCAGTGTGTGTAACAGCACAGCTGCAGCTGTTGGTGCGTAGGTTGCTAGATTATAGATATAAACTGGTAAATAATTTGGAGTGATAGTTGAAGATTAGTGGTGGCATTGCTATGCTGAGAGATAATGGCTTTGATTCAAATACATGTCAGCCAATCACAAAAAACAATGGAACTAATATATTATGTTATTTCATCATCAGCTTCTCGTATTGATCTCGTCATTTTGCCTTCTTTTCTGCCCCAGGTCCCCAAGATGACATGTATAATGGCACTTACTTGCTATAGTGGAACAAAATGTGACAAGTGAATGTATATTAACATGAAACAGATTTTGCTGTCTATTCAGAATAAAGGAGCTATCTCCTAAAAAACTAGTTGTAAACTTTCACCCTTCACAGATTCCAAATTGCACAGTTTCAACCTGTTTAACCCAGGCCTGTAAGCAGATCACACAAAGTACAAGTAACACATGATTTAAGGCAGATTTACATGGTCTAATCTGTTAAAATCCTGCTCACACTGTGACTTGGACTGTAGCTGTTAGAAAATATTTTTAGTGAATGTCAGATCATGGTGCAGAGATGACTAGAGGAATAATCTGTGGGGACCGCAGGCTTTAATGAGGCACAAATGTTCGACATCTTCATGCTCCTTCATGTCTGTCTGTACTGTGTCTGTTCGACAGTCTTATTACTCATCGTCTCATTTCTATCTGGTGTGCGTGTTCGTTTCTTTCTCTTTGCCTTTTTCTCTCTCATATACAACCAAAACATTTAAATTGACAGCTTTAAATCCACCCAGTGCTTTTAAGTTCTGTTTGACCTTGTCAAAGTTTTGTTGCCCAGTCTACTTGTGTGTTGTGTGCCTACTAATCAACATGTCTCCATATACGCCAACAAGTGTGTAACACACACTCAAAAAGCAGCCTGTCATAGTGTTGATGTCTGGCTTCATCTCTGTAAGCCGTAATCACGTTGGCTGTGTTCTGTCAGCGCTAAGTGAGTCTGAGAGAAGAGAAGACAGATCAAAGACGAAGGCCAAAGACTAACGCTTCGACACTCTCTTCCTCCGTTCGCTCTCCATTTCTCCATTAACATCTCGCCCTCCACTTATTCAGTCTTGACATCCGCCTCTAATGATGCTCTCTGTTGATATTCGCTGTAACTTGCACTTAAACTCTTGTTTGTTCGTCTCCGCTGCGTTGTATCTCTTTGACTTCCTCTCTGTTCAATTCCACTCATCCTCCACTACCGTTTATTGACAGGATGTGCAGTCAAAGTGAGCTAAAAAGAAAAACCTCAACCCACATTGGAGGGAAAAAGATAATGCTCTCCAAATGACAACACAACCTCTCCTGTCTTCTCTTAACTGTGATGTGCTATCCCCATCATCTTCCTCCTTTTCATTCCCCCAGTTTCTTTCTTTCCACTCATCTTCCATCTGTCTTGTCATCCGCCTCTACGCTCGTTCTCTCCTGATATTCGCTGTAACTCGCACTTAATCTCTTGTTTGTTCATCTGCCTCCCCGGTTGCCTCCACATCTCCCTTTTGTCGTTGCTCGTTTTTGTCTCCGATTTTAAGCTCGTTTTTTGCTTTTTTTTGTCAACGTCCCCAAACGTTTACCTCCATGTATTCTCCACTCCTGTCTCTGTTCTTCCTCTGCCTTGTCATCCACCTTTACCTCCCTCCTGATATTTGCTGTAACTCATGTTTAATCTCCTGTTTGTTCATCTGTCTCTCCGTCTGTCTCCTCTTCTTTCTCATCTTTTCAATTTCTCTCTTCCCCTGCTGTTTCCCCCGCTGTTTCGTCATCATCATGATCTAATTTCTCCTCAACACATTTCTCCTCAACATCCACTATTATTCTCTGATTCTTGTTCCTTTTGTCATTTACCTCTGATGACATATTTAATCTCTGGGTCTCTTTAATCCCTTTGCCTCTTGCATACCTTTCATGTTTTTTTCTGCCTTTCTTACCCTTCCTGTCTTCCTTCTTTCCTCTTCTCCCTCCTCCCTCACATGCTTGAGGGATAATCCTCCACTCCTTTCTTATCCTTCCTTTCTTCTCCAAATTTATCTTTCTTTCTCCTTGTTTCTCAGGTCTCTGGACCTGACTGGTCCGTTGTTTCTGGGCGGAGTTCCCAATGTACCAGACAACTTCCCGTTTGGCACCAGGGAGTTTATTGGCTGTATGAAGGAGCTGCACATTGACAACAAGCCTCTGGACCTGGCAGGATTTATTGCTAACAATGGAACACTCCCCGGTCAGCACTGCTAAGCATATATTTTTTTTAAAAAACAAGTGATGACACACAAATAATATTTAGGATGTTTACAAATGCAATTGATTTTTTTTAAAATAAACAGATAAAAATCATGTTAATTAAATAAAGCATGTCTTTAGATGTTGTAAATGTGCTATAAACCACTTAGGTTAAGAGCTTCAGAATGCTAAAGCAAACAGTAAACGACTCAAGTGCTTAGTTTGGCTTCCGATTAACACTATTGGTAACTTCACTGTCTCTGTTGTTTCTTACAGGCTGTAGCGCCAAACTCCCATTCTGTAAGTCCAACCCCTGTCAGAACGGAGGAACCTGCCGGGTCAGCTGGGAGACGTTCTCCTGTGACTGCCCCCTAGGGTACGGAGGGAAGGACTGCAGCCATGGTGAGAATTTATATGAATTTATTTCATTTTATGGTCCTGCACGTTGCCTTTTTAACCTTTAACAATGTCACATTTATTGTGCTACTTTGGTATAATTATCAGTAAGAAATGGGGCTGAGATAATTGGCAGTTTCAGGGTCAAAATCAGTGGTGATGACAGTGATCCTGTTTTTAAAAATGTGGCAAACTTTGATCTTCAGTGGCCTTATTTTTTGGCCTCATTAATTAGTGAATAATTTACTGATGTTAAAATGCTCCAGGTAACATTTTCAGTTGTACTGTGATATATTTACACATTACTTTTAAATTGGTTAAATTACAGAGGGAAAAACTGCTAGAATGCTGTTATAATGGGCTGCTTCAAGTCAAGTCAAGTCAGTTTTATTTATATAGCACAAAATCATAACAGAAGTTATCTCAGGGCTCAGTATCTCAGTTATCCCTTTTCACATAGAGCAGATCTAGACCCTATTCTTTAATTCACAGAGACCCAACATACCCTCATGAAAAAGCACTTGGTGACAGCAGCAAGGAAACACACTTTAATACTTTACACTTTAATACTTCAGAAGTTGACATTCAGGAGTGCTGTGTCATTCATGCAAGTTCACGCCTCAGTCTGCAATTTTTCCCCTTTATTCCAATATTTATTCTTCAGTATAAAAGTGGAATGCATGTTAATGGATGGATGGACGGTTTGATGAGTGACAACTTCTGTGAAGGTGTTGACAGAGGGAAAGAGAGGGAATAGATGATAGATGGTTATGCAGATAGATTTTTATCTGTATATGTAACTTCCCATTAATTATGAATATTAACTGAATATTTATGTCTGCAGCACACTGAGACCAATAGTATCATAAAAAATACATTTATTTACCAGACTTGGACCTAGATAAACCCTGAATGATTTACCACACATACATGGACATCCTGTAGCCTCCAGATGAGACGCAATCATTTATATTTACTGATCTGTCTTGATTGGGTGCACAGACGTTTAACCCTTGGGGAAATCATGTGATAAAAGTGTGGGATTTTTTTTTTATCACACATGTTTACGTTCCATGACTTATTTGTGCTTGTGTGTCAATATGACACAATATGCTCATAATGGTGGAAAAAACAATCAGCAATATAAAAACAGATTCAGTCCCACAGGCACTGCACAAAACCCCACACATGCAGTTCGTAAAGCAACAGCGATCAACTTTACTTTTCGAAACTGACGATTCACAAAATCACGTCAGAGCCCGATAGTCAACAATAGTGACACCCTGAGGCTGTTCGAAATATTGCAGACCTTTTATTCAATTTCGTTCTCTTACCCTCCACCTCAGTGATGCCACACCCTCATCGTTTCCTGGGTAACAGTGCACTCTGGTGGGACCTAAAGAACGACGTGACCATCTCCACACCCTGGTATCTGGGCTTGGTGTTCAGAACCAGAGCGCGAGAGGGGACACTGCTACAGGCCCAGGCTGGCCAGTACACCAGTCTGCTGTTCCAGGTGGGGGCACAGACACACACACACACACACACACACACACACACACACACACACACACACACGCACACACAGACTGATGCAATCATTCATTTCAGTTCATGTCTATATTACAATGTATTTGAACATTGCTTTATTATTGTCAAATTCACTGTGATAGTTTTGTATTAACAAATGTGACCATGGCTGAGATTATTGCCAGCATCGCTCTCTCACCCTCTGGCTGGTGATATATATTTTTGTATATATATATTGGTTCTGCTGAAAAAGAAAAACATTTTTCTTTCACTAGCCTTCCACCATTGCAAGAAGCTCTGAAAGCTTTCACTCCATTTAAGCTAAAACACAAATGGCAGCATCTTCTTCCTCTTTATGCCATAAACAATTAATTTATTACAGTGTTTTAAATCAATGCTGCACATTTTAAGCCAAATCTCATCAGGTGGCACAAGATGTAAAATACTGCATGTGCTGCTAAATGTGTTGGCAATGGTCACGTCGATTATGGGAATTATACTTAAGCCTCACAGATGATGTAGGACTGTTGTTTTTGTTTTTTGATTAGTGCAAAATCATCATCTTTCTGTATATTTAAGACAACAATGTCAAAATGCTTGTATTGTCCTTGAAATTATGTACAGTTTAAATTTCTAAGGCTCCAAAGACAGCATTGAAATAGCAGCATGTAGGCAGGAGTGCTGCCATGACATTTGATTTCACACTTCCCCCTCCACCGCAGGTTATTTTCTTTAGTGAATCGTGTTTCTTCACCTCATTTTTTTTTCTCAATTTCTCTTTTTTTTGGTGTTTCTCATGTGTGTGTATGTGTGTTCGTGTTCCTTCACGTCTCTCAGGTGATAAATGGTCAGCTGGTGTTCTTGGTGACCCGCGGTTCAGCGAGACCGGTGCGTTTGCGGTTGGATCAGGTTCAGGTGGCAGACGGCCGGTGGCATGATCTCCAGCTGGAGCTGCGAGACGTTCGCAGTGGCCGTGAAACACGCTATGTTGCCACGCTACGGCTCGACTTTGGACTCTATCAGGTAAGAGATACGATACAAACCTTCAAGGAAAAGTTTTGAGGACAGACTGAGATTTTCACCAATAATTACACAAATTTAAAAGCAGAGATACAATGAGATTTTCAAGGGCAGCATATCTGCAGATTATAACAACTCTGATAGATTAAAAGCAATAATCTAAATTTAAATCCTAATAAAAGTATTAAAATAGTGTGGGTGTAGTTATTAGATGACTCATTTTTCTGCTCTGCAGTCACTGAGCTTCTTCCCTGCAAGTACAGATTTAAGTTAATAAAGGTTTTCTATGGTTTTCATCATATGTGCTTGACTAAATCAATAAGACTTCATTTCCCTTAACAATTAATTTCCTGGTGCCCTTTTTTCCCTAACTCTACTCAGCACTGATTCACAACCTTAATTGACCATGTTCAATTAGAAATAGGCAGTTCTAATTCTTGGATTTGATTTAATTTGGCTGTTTGAAATCTGCAGATACTCTGATGAACAACATTATTCAGGCTAATCAGTAGAGACCTCTAATTGGAATTGTAAAGGATTTATTATGAATGGAGGCGAGAAATCCTTTTTACATGTAATATCCTGTAATCCGAAATCTGTTCGTATAAACACACTTCCTATCTCACTTCCTGCTGTAAGCTGGTGTCTGTATTTTCAAACACAGATTTCCTCTGTCTCTCTAAGATGTGGGCTGGTAATCCTGGTTTTCCTGATATCTAGTGGATTAATAGTTCAGATTGTACTGGATGATTGTTTAATGTGTGTGTGCGCATGTGTTATATACAGTATACATGTGACAATAAAATGCACTTAGAAAAGCATACACACTTTATTATTTTCATCTTTGGCTTTGCTTAAAAAAGAAAACATCAGTTTTTAATTTTGTTTTCAAGTTGATTTAATTCTTAATGTGTCTGCCGGCAGGTTTTGTGTCTTTCATCTTTTTATTGTAGCTCACCAGGCTATTCTCTGAGTACATCAAGTAACACACTGAATAAATGTTGCAGAAAGAATGAAATTATTGAACATCATAGCTGCCAGTTAGACAGTAATTAGAAATCGTTTGGCATGTGTGCAGCTATTATCACGGGGGCGGCTGTAGCTAAGAGGTAAAGTGGGTCGTCCACAAATTGAAAGATCGGCAGTTCGATCCCCTGCTCCTCTAGTCCGCATGTTGAAGTGTCCTTGGGCAAGATACTGAACCTCAAATTGCTCCTGAAGGCTGTGCCAACTGTGTGTGAGTGTGTGTGAATGATTAGAAACTCCTTCTGATGAGCAGGTTGGCACCTTGCATGGCAGCCTCTGCCATTAGTGTATAAATGTGTGTGTGTGTGTTTGAATGGGTGAATGTTGGCATGCAGTGTAAAGTGCGTTGAGTGGTTGGAAGACTAGAAGGGCGCTATATAAGTGCAGTCCATTTATCATCCTGATCTCAGTGTCCATTATGCTGAAACACTGATAAATGGGGCCCATTGATTTTGTTTTCATGGTTGTTGCGAACTAAGTTGCCCGTCAACATTGCTTCACAGCGCTGTCAGTGACAGTTCATCATTCGAGCATTGACCTTCTCTACATTGATTGTATGTTATTGTTTTCTTTTATTTAATAGTCAGTCATTCGGTTTAGAGCTACTTTGTCCTCCTCCCCTCCGCTCTCCTCTTAGAAAGACATAAACTCCATTAAACTGACAGCTCTAAGATATAGTGGTCAATGAAAAGATAGAAAAATCATGACTTTCAGTCGATGATCAGAAAAAAAGAAAAAAATCAATAATGTTTTCAGAAACACATTTCTATCTTTAAGACTTTCTCCTTTATATAATTTTGATGGTGTACCTTGATATTTTCATGTAAAATAAATGACCAGGTTTGTGTATGTGACATTCAAATGTGCTCCTTGTGTACAGCTGTTAATAATAATAACCTTTGCCCTTCCTGTCTCCATTTGTCCCCCTTCTTCTCTCCCCATTAGGGAACAGTGATAGTGGGAAATGAGATTCATGGTTTGAAGGTGAAACATCTGCATGTGGGAGGAGTGCTGGGCTCCGGAGAGGTTCAGAATGGGATAAGAGGATGCATACAGGTGAGAATGAATGGATATATGGATGGGTTGTGTTTTTAATGTTTATTGATGGATGGGTTGACTGATAAAATATTAGCATGTTAGGGATGGAAATGTGCCAAGAAATCAGTCTGGGGTGGCTCAAAAAATGCATGAAGCTGCCAATTTCTTGTTTCTAACTTTCTTTAACATAAACTCTTTCTCTGCAGGGTGTTCGATTGGGTGTTCGCCCTGATGCCCCTCCCCTGCCCCGTCCATCCAGAGCTATCAAAGTGGAGACTGGCTGCAATGTTGGCAACCCCTGCGTCTCATCTCCTTGTCCCGGCCACAGTCGCTGTTCTGACCAATGGGAGCGGCACTCCTGTATATGTGAACCTGGTGAGTGAACAAAGAGATGATGCTGGTATTTTAAACATGGCTGAATGAATTACAAGTGTTTGATAAGAAGAAGGTATAACTTACAATTTGTGGAATTGTGTTGGCCTGAAAGGCATGTGTTTTTTTGTGTTTTAGTCCTCCAAAACAAGTCAAATATGTTGTAAAAAAGTCATTGTTAATCAATAACGGCAGTAGAATTGCGCGTGTACAAATCCCTTAATATTTTGCAAACTCTGTACATTGAATGTGAAAGAACAGAATTTTAAGAGAAGGTGGTAATGCCAGCTGACTTAGAGAGAGGGGAAAGGGGAGTAATTATAATATGGTCATATCTGTGTAGGTGCCAATGCTCTAACTGGGTTAAACAGATATTTGGGAACGCATAATGAGTTCCCATCCACCTGAGACCGAGAGAAAGAGACTGACTGCAGGCTAACTTCCAAAATCTCCTTAGTCAGGTGAATACAATGAGGCCGAATAAATGTGGAAGAGAGGAACTTGATTAAAGGACAAGTAGAGAAGAAGAGAAGTAGGGGATGAGAGGAGGGAAAACCGATATAGAGAGAAGTGGAGAAAAGAGAAAGTCAAAAAGAGAATAATGGGAAGATGAAAAAGAGGCAGAGGAGGAGCAGAGAGATTAAACATGTTAATAATTAACGAAGAGAAAAAAGGCGGCAGACAGAAATGTATAATAAACACTAAAAGTTTTGAGGCAAAAGGAAAGAAGAGATGAGGAGAAGAAAGAGGGCATGAGAAAGTCAAATCAAACAGCCTGAAAACACTGGTGGCACCTTTGGGAATAGATCTACACATAGCTGGCATATATGTACATAGAAACACACAAATCATAGAAGTGAGAGAAAATGAACAACGACAGACACACGGCAGAGAGTCTGAAAGCAAAGGAAAGGATAAAGAGTGATATTTGATATTTATTTGGATCTTTATTAGCAGCTACTAAAGTAACAACTGCAGTGCAATTCTACAGGTATTGATTAAACACACAAGACCAACTGAGCAGAGATGATTAAAGGAGATTATTTATATTTATGATTAAAGCAGAGAGAAGACAAGAGATTGGGAAACAAATTAAGAGAAAAAGAACCACATGAAAGACAAAACCAGGAGAGAAAGGGAGAGATAGAGAGCCAATCCCCTTTTTTCACATTCATTTATCAGGTTATGGATACCCTCTTTCTCAGCATCCATCACCTTCGTTCTCTGCATTTTAAATAGTTCCAAAACAACTTTTCTTATTTTCTCATGAAACTCAAATGTTTCTCGCTCATTAAGTGCAGAATAATGTACAGTTAACTGGCCTTAATATGCAAAGTTTGGGATTTTCCAATGCCACATCTGCAGAAAACAGTGGATGTAACAAAGCATAATGATGCAAATGATGACTGCTACAGGGCGGTAGTGCAACATTAAACTAACACAAAAGTAGGAAGAAAAATAATGGCTCCCAACTCTCTTATTGTTGGTATATTTGACTCATAGTTATTTTACCACAATCTGTTGTGGCCAAACCAAGTCTAACTGTAATTGAGGAAGAAAGTTTAAAGGACAGGTTCACAATTTTTCAAGTCTGTCTTAAAATAAACAGTCAGGTATCTATATGAACACTGAAAGAGTTTTTTTCTCTGTTTTTTTCTTGTTCATTCTGGCTATTAAAAACATCCTCTTTTAATAGCCAGATACCCTTAGCTTATATGAGGCGTCAGCGGTCTGAGGTAGTCATATAAAGTGGATATCTGCCACATTTGCAGTCTTTTTAGCATCAATTTCTTTGTGTTTTCTCAGTTAGTGTTTCTCTGTTGAGCTGTGGTGGAAGTTTAGTAATAAAAACAGGGACTTTGGCACTAAATAGACTGTAACGTTGAAAGATAATTACTGGATTTGACTAATTTGGATGGGTGAAGCTTTATATTAGCTTCAGATGAATTTTTAAATACATTTTTTCGCAGAAGGACTGTGGATTTTGTCCCCCATCACTTACATTGCAAGTGCATTAAGGGATCTTCTAATGGTCAGTATGAACAGGAGGAATGATTATAGAAAGAAAAAACTATTTCAATGTGGGCTCCTGACTGTTGTTTTTAAAACAGACTTGAAACACTGTGAACCTTTCCTTCTAAGAAACAAAGCTTTAAATGCTCAAGAGATAACTTGGTTTTGTCCATTTAGACTTAGGATTTGATTAAAGCTTTTGCTTCTTGGTCTGTACAAACAATTGTTACTGAGTCTAAACAAGTCTAAACATTCAGCTGTCCCTGAATTTCACTTAAATTTTAAAAAAACATCATTAAATTTTGCAAGTCAAAGTGGTGCTGCTTTGCAAAGCAAAGCTGCAAGCCAATGTCAAGATCATTAAGGTTCATAGTGCGTTTCATCTGCAAATGATGTCAGATGATGGAAGAAAGTGAAAGGAAAGTTGTTAACGAAAGAAAAGTTTGAAAATGAGAGCATGAGTTCGAGTGGAGTGTGTGAGTGTGTATTGCGTAAAGAATGTACCGCGTTAAAGTGAGAGAGCCTCAGGCCGAGCAGCATGGGGGAGGAAGCAGAGAGGCGCTGCTATCCCTGTAGCATCCTGCACCAGCCCGCAAGCTAATGCTAACACCTTGACTTATTAACATGGAGAACATATTCGGGCACACTCACACACACCCTGATGCCTTCACGCATGGACAAAAGATATGCACAAACTTCCTGTGCATGCACTTATTTACTGTAAATACACACAGGCACACTCATTATCATTAACTTTCAGCAGCACAATGAGCATTAAAAATGGAGACTGTTTTACAATGAATGTCGCTTAGAGACAAATCAAACTTTAATAAAAGCAGTGAGAGAGAAAAAAGAAGAGAGAGATGCACTCTGAATAATTCTCTTTCATGTTTGTGTGTGTATGTGTGTGTGTGTTTTAGCCTGGTGCTGAAACTAACTTAATGGGTATCTCATGCAATTGACAGCATATCTGATTCATGCAGCACAGCATCCTGGAAAATACACGCACACACACACACACACACACACACACACACACACACACACACACACCGAGACAAGGTTTTGCATGACAAAGCACAGAGACATCTGCTCTCTCATCTCCTTACTGCGTGTTTTTTGTGCATTTCTGAATAAGTTTACTGTATGTCAGCCTGTGTGTGTGTTTGTGTGTTTTGTGACAGTTGCTGCCAGTTGCTACAGGCTAATTCGCTGTGGTGAAAATTTGAATTTAATATGATAAATTACAGCCATGTTGATTTATGTCCACTTGAGTTCCCTTAGCTGTTTAAAATCCAACATGCATAAAGCACATGTTCATAGTTGGGTAACCAGAACTCTCATAACCACCTTTACTGTAGTAATGAGTAATCTATCTGTGTTTTCTGTTTTTGTGAAGATGTCAAAATAGTTTTTGAGGATATCAAAAGCCAAATAAATATTTCTTCAGATGGAGTTTGTCAGAGCCAGTGCATTATAGTAGTTTTTTTTTCTTTTGGGTGGAGGGGTGTGGTGTGCAGCTGCAGTGTATTAAGCTCTGTGCCTCTGGGGAAAAAAATAGGGAGAGATTTATGAGTTTCAAGCTGTGTTTCCTGTGCTCCAACCTACAATGTACCCATATCCTCAAGGTGCTGAATCAGGGCTCTCTGTGACAAATGACTCCTCACCTTGGATTGTCACTTATTGATCAGGTTTGATAGCAAAACTAGAAATATACAGGCACTTGGCACAGTTGTACTGCTATATGAAAAGTATGTTTGACATAAAGTGAGTTTGTCTGAAAAAGGAAAAATCTGCTAGTTGTAGAAATTTTCACCTACTTGCACAAAATTGACTCTTTTATGCTTTCACAGTTTACGTTTTTTGTTTAATTAGAAGTTCTTTATGAGTTGAGTAAGTTCTACAAATCTCCCGTTCAGGCTAATGTAAAATACATTATTGCCAATACCATTATTCTGACATGAGATACAAACTGGACAGCAAACCGCAATAGTGGATATTTAGTGCAAATACTCAAGTACGACCAAACCCATTCACCAATCTCTGCAATTTCTAAAATTATATAAATGTCTAGAGTATTAAAAGAGTTAGTTATATGCAGAAAAAAAGAAACCCCAGTCAAACCCACCAACACTGATCAATATTTGAGTTTTAAACACCAATACCAACCTGCTATTTCTAGTTTTTACCTTTATGTCTTGAACCCTGAACATGTTGGTGCATACATTATTACAAACTGTTGTTTATTCAGGCCTTTGTTCAAACCCACTGATCATTAAATCTAGATCCCAGTATTTCTAAAAAATGTAAAATGAATCATTCTGAATTGTGGGGAAATTGAATGTAATGATTCAGCTTAAAAGCTGCCTCAATCGAATTATGGCCACTAGGGTTCAAAAGGACTGCCAGTCATGGCAGTTAGCACCCATTTACAGATCTAAAAGACAAAGAGGAGTTTTTTTTTTATTCATTGCAGACAAAAACATGACTTGAAATCCTGCACCAGCCCACAAGCTAATTCTACCACCTTGACTTATTAACATGGAGCACACATTCAGTGCACACCCACACATATTTACACATCTAGTAGACAAAGGGAAGTATTTTATTCATTGGGTGGATAAAAGCATGACTCTAAATGAATGCTAAGTTGATTATCAGCTTCTTTTAAGAGCATCCACCAACTCTTAAGAAAAAGTAAATGTTCCACTTTCTACTTTCAGTAAATGTGCTGTAAAACAAACATAATGGCTTGAAAAGGTCCTAACAGCTCTATAGAGCCGCATGTAATTGGGTGGTACTTTTCACTGAAAGCAACCACACTCATATAACACATAGTCATTTGATTCAGTGTACAACACTATCATTCTGCAACATATTTTTATTGGATATTTTTTGACATCCACAGTCTTTCGTCTGTCAGAAAAAAGACAGTTGGATACATTGCAGATGAATGGACGGTTCAGTAACCAGATGACTCAAGCTGATGTTGTGTTACAGTAAATCTCGTCGAGAAGCTGTGAGTCACATCGGATGTCTGTGTGCAGCTCCTGAGGCATAGAAACTTTTCAAAGAAGCTTCTGGACTCTGAATGTGAAAGGCAAACACATACGTGCACACATGATGAACAACTCTTTGTTCTTACAAGCCAGAGCCTCCCTTTCTCTCTTTGTATCTGTGTGTATTGCCTCTTTTCTCTCCCATATTGTTGTGACAAGGCCGGTGTCATTAGAAGCATCTGAAAACAGCCAAGGCCGTTGTCGCCTCTCTCTGTCAGTTGCCATGGTGAAAGTGTAAAGATGTATAGGGCTGATAGAACATGATTGAGTGTGTGTGTGTGTGTATGTGTGTGTGTGTGTGTGTGTGTGTGTGTGTGTGTGTGTTTGTGTGATTGAGTAAGAGCGCGACAGAACCAGAGAATGACAGAGACAGAGAGTGGGGGATCATGAGATAACAAATAAGCCACCGTTTGTGTGTGTGTGTATAATCATATAATCATACCTGTGTGTTTGTGCGTGAAAAGAAACAGTGAAATGAATAATTGAAAACTGAACAATACCTGTGATTATCTTCACTCTTTTGTTTATGTAATTCCTGAAATATTTTCAAGCGAGAAGAAGACGGAGAAGCGTAAATTAAATGAAAAAAAAAAAGTGGAGAATTTTTAAATATATTTTTTGGGGGAGAGATGACAGGAATTTGAAGGGAGAGAGTGATGGATGGGAGGTTGGGGGAAGCAAGGCCAGTGTGTGTTTTCTTGTGAATGTGTGTATGTGTGTGTTTGTAGCTTCACAAAGAACAGAATGGGCTCGAGTGAGAGAAAGAGGAAATTATATTTAAAGAATAGGAGTCATTGGAAGTCTGGTGTGTGTCTAAAGCAGCAGCCAAGGCCACAGGCTTTAAAAGCAGAGTGGTTTCTGTATTTTCTATAGATGGACACTTGAAAGAATACCTCACACAGGTTTGTCAGCTCCAGAGGGAGGGATACAGACCTCAACAAGTTGCACACACACTTCAGTCATACTTCAATCTATAGAGACATCCTTCTATTCAGTGCTGTGAAATTAAAAAGGCAGCCTGAAAGCAGAAATCACTCACTGAAGGACGGGAGGTGATTGCATAGTATGCAAAGCAGAGATTTTTGTTGATGAAAAAAGTCAGAGTGATCAGCGTGACAAAAAAGAATATCTTGCTGCAAAGATTATCTTGTTTTCTGTTTTATATCTGATGGGTGGTATCAGTGTGTAAGGAATTTGTGCACTCTAATAGTCATATGATTCAAAGGGTGGGTTATGAGTTATTGTTGCGCACGACTCAAATATGAAATTATTCATCCAGCAAAATAACTCATATGATAATAATAGGAAATTATCATCTTTGTTGGCCACACAAGAGAGGTCAATTAGAATTATGATTGTTATTGATCTTATGACTATGCGTGGGCATAGGTCTTTTGATGTGTGACTACTTGTTGTTGGTTGTTATGGCTTGCATCAGTTCATGCATTCAGGTTGATTATTTGAGTCTTAAATAAAGGAATTCAGAGTGAGATTAAAGTTGGGACAGGGTCAGTGGTCTCATTTAGGGGCCACGCAGGAGATGAGGGGGTTTTCTTATCTCGATCGTTGCTGTTTACAGGATATGGTGTAGATGGTTTGGGGAGTGAGGAGTTTGGAAATCTCACTGATTTGTTGGCCAACATTCCTGAGGGGTTAAAGAAACAGCTGGTCCTGTTGGGTTTGTAGCGTAATCATGTTTTATGACCAAAAGTTAACTTGTTTGATTATATATACCTTTAGTACTGTAGTATAAACACAAACATTATTATATTGATGGAAAGCATCGTAGATAATGGATAATGATGATGATGATGTTTGAGTTTTCTTTTAATTGTATGAATACAGCTGTAATCATCCACATCTTTACGTGATATTGAGATTCTTAATTCTAATATCTGATGTCTATGACAGTATCTTGGAGTAAAGAGTCTTTTATTTCCCCTAATATGATATACTGTTTAACCAACATAAGAGTAAGGTGACTCCAAAAAAAGGGAAGAGGCATTGTTCCAGTCTCAAGCTTTTGGTTTTCCTTTACTTACTGAAATCTTGAGGTTGGAACAATGCCTCTGTCCTTTATTTGGTGTAGCCTCATTCTTGATATGTATCAGTAATAAGGTCTTAGTTTCTTACATGCTGTCATGCGGTCAAAGTCAGTGGAGGTGTCAACATCTTACAGAATTTAATACAACAAATACCTACAATTTCAAGATCCACTGCATCATAAGGATTCAGCATTATTAAATTATTATTAATACCAGGAAGTCATCTTTTTGTTTACTCGTTCCTTATTAGCCAGTCTGAATGTGATTTTATTGGCTTTATTGCTTTTGTTTCCATCCCAACATGACAGTGGGATCTTGTGGTGCAGCTTAGTTCTAATATTTTAATCCAACTATTAATACAGGTACCTTAAAGACAAAATACAACAATTATCCTCTTTTTAAGTAAAAACAGGTCTTGGTTGGAGGCCTTCTTTATTTGTGCTAAATACACCCCAAAGAGTGTGTGAAGCACTCCGCTTTAGTCATTAGATTAAAGAGGGGTTTTATGTGTTGGCCTGTATTACCATATAAGAGGCTGATGTGTTTGTGTTGAGTGTCTGGGGATTGCATTGAAGTGTGCGACGGCTTCGTTCAACGCGCCACACTGGCGCACACTTAAGTGTACGTGGGAATGTGCGTGTTGTACAATGTTGTGTTGAAGTGGCTCATTTAGCAGCGTTGTAACGTGCTGTCTCGGTTTTTATTGCGGCACTTCTCTGTGCTATTATGGTAGAGAGGTTTTTAAACTTCTTCTCTTATGTTTTCACATTTTTTAAGTCTCTTTCTCTTTGGTTCAACCTGATTAAGCTCCCCTCTGTTTTTTTTGGCATGAGTTTGTAGCAGCAACATGCTAGTTCACAGTCTTGTACAAAGGTAGCGTATACCTGAAAATGTATGGGCTGTTATATGTGATCATACAGAGATTTTAGTGATATTAAAAACATATTTTGTCGTCCTTGAACTTTGTTCCTTGAGCTGAGATCTGAAACACCCTGTTTTTCATGTTTTTCACTTTCATGTTTTCTTAATGCTCAGCCTGTGTTTGTTTGAGCTATCTGTGCTAAATTGATATAGATTACAATGTTTTGAATTCCCTTTCTCAAGCAGTGGTGGTAATTTTCTTTCAGAGGAAGCTTTGTGTGACAGAATTGTAATTCACAGTCGTGGCTTGTTTTTTAGTGGCTCGCCCAGCCGGAGTATGTAAGGGAGACGTTTGTGATAATCACTGTTTGATGTTAGAGATGTGTACTTGTGAACTGACAGGCTGTTATGTTTGGTACACGGATGGGAAACGAAGCAGTGTTCTGCATAATTTAATTTCAATAGTTGTTGTGTTGTGCTCTCATTTTATGATTGTATGTATGAGGGAAATTCTCCATGGCAGTTTTGACTGCTTGTGTCTTCTTTTTGTGCCGTACTTTCTCTGATTATTTTCATTTTCAAAAAAATAGATCTTTAAACTGGAAATGTTTACATTTGATGTATCGCAAATTTTCATACTGAATGTTTCTGCAAAACTGCACTGTCAGTTTATTTCATTTGTACTTACCTACAATATCAGTCCCTTGCAACTAAAGCATGATTAACATTGCAACAGCAATTCAGAGTAGTTTAGGAAAGGATTTGTTTAACTATAGAAAAAGTGCAAACACACTTTTTTTCTATATATATATATATTATCAATCTTGTTATATAGTATCTTTATTATTATAAAGCTCTTTCCCTAAAGATCATCATGGTAACCCTCGTGTTAAAATCCTGACATTTGTACTGTCCAGCCATCCCATTCAACCACCTCTCTGTGACACTTCTTGGACAGAAAAATAATATATTTTGCCAGTGAGTGTAAGAGAGGCAGCAATTACATTTCATCCAACGTGTATTTGGCAAAGCAAAGTAGCTATATATAAATAGATGGTGTTTGTATTTGACTTGCAGGATGGCAACCACTGCACAAATCCACTCCAGCCAAAAACACTTTGACACTAATTTTCTCTCTCTCTCTTTCTCTCTCTCTCTCTCTCTCTCTCTCTCTCTCTCTCTCTCTCTCTCTCTCTCTCTTTCCCAGGTTACTATGGGAAAGGCTGCACTGATGCTTGCCATCTGAATCCATGTGAAAATGAGGCTCAGTGCCACAGGAAGCCCAGCTCTTCCCATGGATACATCTGTGACTGTGGAGACAACCACTATGGACAGTACTGCCAACACAGGTACACACACACACACTCTTACACATGGACACAGTTCATTCAACATTTGAACTACAGTTCACCTGTGAGGGATGCCAACACAGTATAAAGCTCTTTGATGCTGCCTGTAGTCCGGCTAAGCTCTGTTCAAGGGTGTGTGTGTTTGTGTGTGTGCATGTATGTATGTGTGTGTCTTGGGAGCTTTAGTTCAGCCTTGTTGTCCCACATCTCCAGCCTTGCATGTAATCCACAGTGGGATGAACGTAGACTTAGTGTAATAACACACACACAAAACACACTAAAGTTATCTGTGTGTGTGTTAAACTGTGTGAAACGAGCGTGACCCTGACCTGACCCCACGCTTCCTTCCTTCCTGCCTGTGAAATCCACAGAGCTTTACTGTGATCTGTTCTATGTGTGAGTGTGTTCGTCAGATGTTCGTCTTTGATCCAGCGAGTGGGTGTTTTTCGCAAAGACACACATTATCAGCTGCTGATGAAATATACGTACGTCTCTCTATCTCTTAATTTCCCCTGATGTGCCTCACTCTCTCTCCTCAGCTTTAATTTGGCCTCTTTCTTCTTATATGAAGACATCAAATTTAGAATTCTGGCTCATTAATCAACTTCTTTGATAGGCTTTCAACTAGAAGTACCACACATTTTCATGTTGCAACTTCTCAAATGTAATATGCTGATTTAAATTTGATTAATAGAAAATAATGAATGCATTTTTTTATTCACAATTTAGTGCATATTACACACATACACAGACACATGATATCACATAGAATAACGGGGACAATGCAAACTAAATGAGCTCACAGAACAACACTAAAAGAAGCACAAAAAAAAAAGAAAAGAAAAATGAATGTATTTTTTAATGTCAAAAAATGATTGTTAGCTGCAGCCCTGCTATGTTCAGGTGACTCTCATGTCGAAAATAAGAACTTAGCTCTGAAGCTAACATGGTTAATAATAAATAATGAGGTGACAGCTTTAAATTTTTTCTGTTGCTTTACTTGTTTACTTTTCTTGATTGCAATTATTGCAACATTTCTATAGTTGAAACACAGTGTTTCTGTGGCAGATTTAAGAAAGACTCCTGTAAATTGTATTTACCAGAACACAGCCAGTGCAGCACCCTCTAGTTATGATTACACAAAGCATTTGACTCTCTAGATGTACTTCTCCCCTTTAACCTCTTAAAGCAGCCAAATATACACAGCAGGGACAGACGCTTCCCTTGAAAAGACGATTCTGTCGGGTGATGTCATATAAAATCTCTAGAAAAACAGTCAATCCTAATATTTTACCAAGATCACTGATACCTAAATCCTCTCTCCAAAACTCCACATAAGCAATAAAGAGATGCACAGAAGAATCTGCCTGAGAAATGCTCATCACCTCTTCAGTGATCCTTTAGACACTGAGAACCGAAGGAGCACACATTAAGTGAAAAGGGAATGAAAGGGTGAAGTGACATAAACGAAAAAGCACCGTGACAAAATCTCAAGTGTTCATCAGGAGCAGAAATTAAGTAGTTTGAGAAAACAGTTTAAATCACCAATTTTAAAATGAATGAACAGCTGTTTAAGTGAAGTCAGTAGGAGCAAGACTGCACCAGCAAAACTGAGTTATTGATGTTTTCATTTTTTCAATTCATGAATCTACACAGAATATATTACAGAGCGCTAAATATATCCTTTGTATTTCGTATAATGATAATTGCTTTCCGTGACTATGCATTTTCTAAAGTGTTTGCATAATGATTTATCTAGTAATAAGTGTATATTCTTTTAACTTGTGTCCTGACCCCTCACTATTTTTCCTTTTCTAGTTATCTCCCTCCACCTTTCAATATTAATATTTTATCTCGGTTTGATCCTTCTCCATCTTTTCTTCTTGACTGCCTCTCTTTGCTTTCATCTCTTTGTTCTAAACTCATTAGTTAGTTAGAAATCAGAGGGAAAGATGCCTCCTTTGAAGAGTTTAAAAACACATTTTAGAAATATTCTCTTACTCTCTCCACACTGATTCTACCTTCCATTTGTGTGCGTGTAGGATCGATCACCAGTGTCCCAGGGGTTGGTGGGGTTCTCCGACTTGTGGACCATGTCACTGTGACACCAATAAAGGCTTTGACCCTGACTGTAACAAGACCAGTGGACACTGTCACTGCAAGGTAAGAAAACACACAAACACGCACAATGCAGCTTTGGGCCATCTGTGCTTAGAATGCTAATTTATGTATCACTTTGCAACATTCAAGAAGTTATTTTAACATTTTTTTACTTGACACTCTTTTGTATAAAGTATATTTTTACACTATCATATTGAACATTAATACTGATAGGATTAGAAGGACTTCAGTGGTGTAAATCTATAGATCACTTAAACCCAGACACACTTTAATCAGCTCACGGTCTGATAGACCTACAGGCTAATCCAGTCGTAGCAACGACATCAACCATGAAACGATGATCATCCCCACATATCGACATTTCTGCTTTGTGTGTGTGTGTGTGTGTGTGTGTGTGTGTATTGAAATGTTTGTGTGTACTCAGTGTGTTTATCCCACCCTTAATCTGACATTTGACCTTAATCTTTAATCTCTGATATTGACCTCAAATATAAACCTTGTGCACACACACATATATCACATACACACACACATACCTAACCTTAACCACTGACCCAAAAATCAGCTTTTTACCAATTAGGCACAGGGCTTTTGTCCTCAATTGGACAAGCCATCCCTAATTAACTGGTCCTAAATCTGACATTTGTCCCCAAAAGTAGCCTATGACAGACCACATACACACACACGCACATACATACAAAAAGCTCTTTATCCTTCCTCTATAAAATACTTAAAAATGAAGATTGAAATGAGAGCTATTTCTCAGCTTGTCATGCTGACAATGTAAGAATGTTTCCATCTAGCTAACAGTACATACAGAACATACAGTACATAATGTTCACGTCAAGGCTGACACGCACAGCTTGGTATCCAGTATTACAGTGGACATTTAATGGCAGCTAGTAGTCACCTTCTTTGATGCATTTATACTGCCTATACTGCATGAACACTAAAGTAAATGATTTCTTATCAGCAGTTAAAAAAAAATATATATTTTTAAGGTAAAATGACCAGCAGAACATAATTGAATCAACAGTATTAAAGTCACATTTCTCATAAACACTGTTGCTCATTCCTTTTTGTGAAGTGTATTTGTTTTCTCTTCCACATGTTATTGAAGAACATTATCACACTTCCTTGTTCATCTGCATTTATGCATTTGTTTTACACCATAAAGTAACATCAGGTTAACTGTAAAATTCAACTGTAAACTGCAACTAAAAGCATCTACAGGCTGACGGTCTTGTCAGACATAATCTTTTGTGTTTTTTAATTACGGGCTTTCCTTATAGATCCCCTCCAGACATGTTTTAACACAAAATACTCTGCTTTGAACAATAATTTGTGTTGATGTGTTTTTTCCATAACAAAGTTAAATTACCTTATTAAAATTACATCTACCCCTTCTTCCTCATTGAAAAACCTATGAATAAATGAACTACTAGACAAACGAAGTCTCCTACTTCACTGTAAAGTCCATTCTCAGTATAGGTTCACTGCAGGCTTTAAGTTTCTACATTTACACTTGGTGTAAATTGCATATCGGACCATGTTTAGCTTTGAAACTTGTGATGTCACAAGTCATGCTTGTACATACACATCTTAAACTTTAAGGAAACTTTTCCTCTTCAGTGGATTGATTTGAAATACATACATTACATCATTCAATACAGTGAAGGTCACAACATCCAAATGAAAAACAGAAACAGTGGTGCTGCACCATCGTCCTCTGTTGTCGCACCATCACTCTCTTGTTTCCAAGACGCAGGTTTAGCAAACAAATAAATAGTTGCCCTACTTTGTGTCTCTGCCTCTTGTGTACATGGTACATGGATGGTTGCGCCTGTGTTCTTGCCTCAGTTATACTAACGTCCTTTTTTATGTCATTGTATAAATCTTGCCCTAATGCATGTGGTGATGTAATCGCTGACACTATTTTTGGTGCTGTGACATTTTATATTTGTCTGACAGGGTTTAATCTGTGTGTCTACTTGTGCGTACTTTGTCCTCCGTGTGTGCATTCAGGAGTTTCACTACCGTCCGCGGGGCTCTGACACCTGCCTGCCATGTGACTGCTACCCGGTCGGCTCTTTCTCGCGGTCATGTGACTCAGAGACCGGCCAGTGCCAGTGCAGGCCTGGCGTGATTGGTCGCCAGTGCAACGCATGTGACAACCCCTTTGCTGAGGTCACAAATTCAGGCTGCGAAGGTGAGAAGGACAGACTGATGTTTCTCAGTTGATTTTAATTCTTTTAGCTTCATTGTGTCCTCACATGTTTGTCTGTTAAACTGTACTATTGATCACTAGAACACCTGCGACCTGGTGTTTGTTTATAATTATCTCCTGTGTTTTATACCTTTTGGTCAAACATGAGAAAATAATGCATCTCACCGCTGCATTTAATAATTACTCTCGTTTACCCAACAGGGAAGCGACATTGTTGATCCATTAATTCCTCCTTGTGCTCAGCATCACATCTGCAGACATTAGATTTAAGAATTAAAAAAAAAAAACTTGGAGAAATGAAGCATCTCACTGCTGCATTGTGTTCTTTCCAAGATAACAGTGAGCTGCCCAGCGGGTTGCAATTATGGGTTAAAACAACATATTTGTTACTGACTGAGGAACTAAATCATTTGAGGAAAATGACTTGTTCAAACAACTGCTAACAACTAAAAATGTAATACTGTCTTGCAGCTGGTTTGTGGTTCATGCGCAGAAATTGTGGGCTTTTGGACGATAGTTTGCGAAGGTGGATTAAATATTAAAGCTTTGTTAGTGTTGTTCTCCAACAGAAGCCAAAACCCTTTGTTACCTTCTTTGTTTCAGTAGTAGAGTTACCCTTAGGCTACTTCCAGACTACAGAAAACTGTCTTTTATTATTTTTCAGAAGATGTATAATTTTCCAGATGGACTTAAAATCAGTATTCAAACAGAGTAAATCATCCATAAAGACAAACATATATGAATGAAAGTACTGAGGCACTACTGAGCTCCCATCCTATTTAATCATCTCTGTGTAATCACAGATTTCACTTCTTGTCTTATTTTGGCTTTCAAAATTGTCATGTTGACTTGTGTCCAAACCTAAAATAACAAAGGAACTGTTAATTATATTCATTGTCTATTTAACACCTTCCAGTTAATTCTACGTCTCTGTTTTTCTCTTCTGTGCAGCTTTTTCACTTTCCAGTTTCCCCACTTGTAATTACTTTCTTTAGTATGTAGCTGGTGTTGTATTCTCTCTCTCATTTTCATTTTCTTCTCTGCAAGTCATAAGAAAAACATTTCCACATCATTAGTGACTTTTTGTTATGTTTTTAATGGAAAAGTTCAGCAAACTGATAAGGATGATTTTAAATGATATTCTCTCTCTCTCTCTCTCTCTCTCTCTCTCTCTCTCTCTCTCTCTCTCTCTCTCTCTCTCTCTCTCTCTCTCTCTCTCTACAGTCATTTATGATGGTTGTCCAAAGACCATCACTCAGGGGATCTGGTGGCCACGAACCAAGTTCAGCCTGCCTGCTGCAGTGCCCTGCCCCAAAGGCTCTGTCGGTCCGTACACACTCATACCCTCATACATTTAATCAATATATACTATGTTCTTTTCAAAGGATATTAAATATGTAGAACTTCTTGTTCCTCCTCCTTACAGGTGCAGCCATCAGACACTGTGATGTAGAGAGAGGATGGTTGGAGCCAGACCTCTACAACTGCACCTCCCCTCCATTTGTGGAGCTCAATGCTGCTGTAAGTAGATTAATACACTGATACCACTAAACACAAGTCTTCATGCATCTCAAACTTGTTCCTGACTTGAAAAGTGCTGAATCGTAGCCAAATCTTAGATGTGCTTGTCAATGTGAGGAATAATGGAATAGAGATGAATGAAGACATCAGCACCTGAACCAGAGTCCAGAAATAATGTTTAACACTTCCAGTTTTCCTTTAGTTAGTTTGAGCTCCTGTGTCTGTTGCCTTATCCAGCTCCAAACTGTTGTCATAACCCTCTGATCATAAACTACTTGGTTCTTAAATCTTACATTTAAAACTTCCATCACAGGAGTTTTATTCTGTGGTAGTAATGATCAGACAGAGCACACAAAATTGTTGTTCTCTTGTTTGAAAATTGTAGGACATGATGTTTTCATGCACATGTGAAATGTATGCTTCTCTTGTGTCTGTCTTTTTGTTTAGCTTGATTCCCTGGAGCGTAATGAAACAGAGCTGAACACCATCATGGAAAAGAAGCTCGCCCACCAGCTCCGTGACGTCACTGAGGCAACCGCCCGACTGTACGGCAACGACTTACAGATCGCAGAGCGACTACTGTCCCGCCTCCTGACCTTTGAGACCCAACAGACCGGCTTTGGACTCACCGCCACTCAGGATGCACACTTCAATGAGGTAAAAAGAACACAAAGTCAAATTTCCCTTTTCATTCACCTTTTTGATTTTGACCACACACACACACACACACACACACACACACACTGTGAGTAGGTGTACAGCGAAAGCCTTTAGAGTTTGATGCATAGTGGAACAAATAATGATGTATTTGCCAATAACTGTTAATGGTTAAGATTCACCTTACTGTCCAAATCCAAGAGACACTTTTGGGAAAAGAATGAACAGCAGTATTCTCACAGGAGACAGTGAGATTCATGGGAAAAGGTCAAAATGGAATCCAATTTGTTTCTCATTATTGTTCCATCTTATCAAGGTTAATTTTTAGTTGTATTGATCTTTTGAGGATTAAAAATGCGCATCATAGAGTACATTTACTGCATAGATGTTGGTGGGAGGTAATTAAAGTTATGTTCAACGCACAACAACTGTGCAGGTTGTGAAAGGTGGTTTGAAAGAGAGTGAAGTGTGAAAGACAATAATCAGTGTGTGCTGTTGATTTGAATATGTGAAAATATAAACATACTGTGAAAGTCATCACTGCCAGCTCTGTTTATTAACACTGTCAGGCGAGACAAGTGTAACCCAACAAGCTGATCAACAGTTTAAGATAGAAACTCCATCTCATGGTAAATGTTCCATTTTTTGTGTTTTAATTCTCTACCATCACAAATTGACATGCACTGTATTAATAATTAATACCAGCTTTAAGTCATTTTAGGGACTATAAACCTCTAAAGCTGCACAGAATCTAGCAGAAGACATAAAATATCTGCTGCTGTATGATTGATATACTGGACCTTCATGACATACAGACCCAGTGGCTAGATTTTACAATGAGATGTCTTTTCTCTGAAAGGGGAGGTAATGTTACAATGGTGATGCAGTGACAGTAACTCATGAAATATTGCATCCTGTTGTAACTGACAGTCTCGTTTTACCTGATGCGGTGCCTGTCGCAGAAGCAGGAGCTGGCATGGGATCATTTTAGAATGTTGGTGTTTTGACATACATAAACCCGCCACCAGACATCTCCATATCATTGTGCTATAAATATTTAGCTCATACATCAAATTTAGCTGACAAGAAATAAGTTGTCCATACATGACAAGTAAGTGGCTGGAGATACAGAGTAACCGCCCTTCTCTCTCCCACTTACCCTTTTAACTACTGTTTCAATTTACTGGCTCATATGTCATTAAATGACAAATTGCTTGTTACTGTCGAACATCCATCATCAGAATATTAAATCTTTTTTCACCTGTCATTTAAACACACATTGTCACACGTTGCTTCAGTACATTGTGTTGTTACTCTCAGCACCAGCAGTAGTGATAGTAGAAGGGTGATAAAGGATGTTCGTGGTGTTGAATCTTACATCAGCTGATATTTTAATTCATTTATTTTCAGCTGATGATTCAGTTCCAGCTCATTCTTGCAGCTGGGAGCTGATTTATTCATATTTAACAGGGGCCGTGGTGGGAAGTTAAAAAGCTGTTATTTTGGCTCTCATATTTCTCTTAAATATCTACATATGACACAGGGAAGCATTTAATAATTTACGCGAAGAGGGAGGGTTTTAACCACTTGATGACAACACTAGCAGTAGGCACACCCTGCTTTGCTGAAACAGACTAAGCCATTGATAATGTCATTGCAATACAGCTAACAACAGGTTGCTATAGAAACTGAGTGGCTGTGGTAGTAACATCTGGTCGTTTGAGCAAAAGAATGGCATCTGTGTCTTCATGTGATTCTCGTGACATGATCTCTGATTGAAAGCTTTTTAGATTTTCAGTCTCATGAATGCATACACACACTTCTGGTTTTTTTTTTACGCAACTCCCAGAATTAAAGAGACACTTGAAATATGGGTGCGGTAATACTACCAATGACCTTGACTCTTTTTTCTTGGGGTTCTACATAAGCAGTAAGTACTCATCCTAGTTTATGGCATAAAGTACCGTCATCACATTATATCTTCTGCATTATAAATTCAGTGGGTTAAAGGGAAGTGTGAACCTTTGCCTCTGAGGTGAACAATTAAATAAAAAGCTTTCACATTCATCTGATTTAATACACACTTGTTGCACATCCTGAATTCCCAGATACAAACTGTTGCTCCAGCTATTAAATTGTGAACAAAGGAGAGACAATGCCAACACACTGGAGATGGATTTGTTTTTTTTTTGGTTTAATAAAGACAAATGTAAAACCAATCTTAAATGAACATGAACATTAGGCCAATACAGTTTGTTGCTTTTCATGATCAATACATAATCTTTGACTTGGATAGTTGCTATGGCAACACAGCGATAGCATTAATGACATCCTACAGTGAGGGAACCTTTTCCCGCCTGACATTTCACTTAACTGCTTCACCTAGTAGTAAATCAAAAACATGGTCATTAGGGTTCAACATTCGTTTAGTTGGTTCACAGCTGCTAAAAAACACTATATCTTGCTACAATAGTACAGTAACGATTCATATTGTCATCTTGCAGTTTCCGTAACAAAAACCTCAACTCACGTGACTTGTAACCTAAGCGTCTGGCTCTAAAACGGTCGTGCCGCCTACATCTCGTCATGTGAAGTTAATGAGGCAGCTCTGGTTTAGCCTGCCAGCACTGGAGTGGAGCTGCAGACAGCCCATTTTTTTCTCAACAATAAAAAATACGGTGTATAATGTATCTGGTAATACTTGACACCTCACTCTAAATGGCAGATGAAAAGGTGATGTAGAACACAGTTACTATAGTAACCCAGAGGCGGTAACAGAAGCCTGTAGCTGCAGAAGAAACGAAGGAAGCCAGGGAGGAAAGCGGAGTTGTCACATGAGGAGTTTAGTGATGAATGGAGGAATGGGGGAAGATGGAAACCTTTAATGTTCAAGCTGTGATCAAAATCTATCTGGTTCACTACTACACCTCCAGATGGATGTGTCACCAAGTACCTGGTAAAAATATGCCAACTTTTTTCATGTGGGGGAGAGAACTTTCTATATTCTGCTATAGTCATTAAAACAGCTGGCATTTACAATGGCACAGTATGCTGCTCAATAGACTTAAGAGGTTGATCATGTAAAGGTTTCTCATTGTTGATCCTCTACGAACCTCTAAGAAAATGCACAAATAAAATGTGATAAAATATAATTTGTTCTAAATAGTTTGCATATGATAACACATTGCTGTTTGAACAGCACGTATAATCTGTTTGTTTGACTGAACTCTGATCCCATGCTGCCTGTTTTTCAGCCTTTGTGTGTCCTGTGCATCTCGTCCTCTTCAGTAATCCTGTCATCTGCTGCCTCATTAAAATTATTCTCTTTCCTGTTGTTAGTCTCCCTAGTTTTTCACCCTCTTTTCTTTTTCCGTAGATAAACACAGCCCATATGAGTGCTTGCAGTATACAGCCTGCTTGTGCATAAATCCTAAGATCCCCTTTGACGTGTTTTCATGGAGAATTATTGGCTTATTTCCAGTCTTAGTAAAAGTATATTTGAGCTCCTGGTTTTCTCCAAACAACGCCACATGTTCAGAGGAAGCCATGAATGCGAACTGGACTTGGTCTGTTAAATGAGCCTTTCTAAAAAGCACAGCAAGCGTGGGTGCATGTTTGCCCTGAGAATTATTTATTTGTAGCAGTGTTTTTCACCTTCTTCAGACTCATACACTTGTACAGTACTGTATCACATCACCTGCCACAGTTGCTGCTAATTACAGTTGTAACGAACAGGTGTGACATCATTAACTAGACTTTTATCGTCCATATGAGGTTAACATAGAGGCCATCTCCACCAAAGCTCAGAGTTTCAAATTTCAGTCCTAACAGGTATAAATAAACACAAATTATTAAACAACTCTAAACAAAAAATGCAACAAACCGGTGCAAAATATCAGATCGGAATCTTTAAGTGTCTGTTTGTTATGATGCCACCAAATCATCTAATTTCTGTCTCATCAACTGTTTCCCACCGTTCTCTCTCTTTCCTGCATCTCTGGGCCAAACATCAACATCTTTCCATCCTCACTTCCATACTCGTTCACTTACTCACAAACCCCTTCTCTTACCTTGTCTTTCTCTCTCTGCTCCTACAGTTCACTCCTTTCTTCCTATACTGTACTGTATATTATTTTCCAAGTTTGTCTGAAGGTTTGCTGTGTATTTTTCTCCCCAGAGCATTATGAGAGACTGCAGTGCTTTATTGGGTCTGGTGCAGTCTGACTGCAAGGAATCATATTGAGCACTCTCTCTCTCTCTCTCTCTCTCTCTCTCTCTCTCTCTCTCTCTCTCTCTCTCTCACTCTCTCTCTCTCTCTCTCTCTCTCTCCTGAACCTTAATATTACTCTTTGTTTGTTCAGAGCATTTTGCAAGGCTGTGCAGTCTACAGTATCAATAGTACGCCAGAATCACAAATACTCCCTGAAAAGGAAATGGAGAGGCTTTGCATAAATGGCCACATCATGATACTAAAACATTATCATTGGGGTTGAGACTTATTTTCTAGCTCTCTGTACAGTTTTTACAGTTTTTGCTGTACAATGAGCTTCTTCAGATTTTTCCTCATCAACCAAAATCAGTAACAAACTCAAATTCTGTCTCTTTATCATCCTTTACTGTCTGCATCCTTTTAATATTTTAAAAGCCTGCAGTGCATCTTCCTTCCTTCTATGGCGAGTCTCTATTAAGGCTCTATATGAAGTCACTTCTTCACTTTTCTAACCTCTTTGTTACCTTGATATTCTTTGACTTTATTGAGTCTGAAAAAGGAGACTCTGCCCTGAGCAGCAGTCACGACCACATCACTTTCCCTTTTCCTCACAGTCTTTTCATCTTCCTCCCTCCCTCTCTGCCTTAATCATAATCTTACAAAAGAGAACAGAGTGAATTTTTTGAAACAAGAGACTAATAGAGAGGTAATTTCAACTGTTTTGTCCTCATGTTCAAGACTGCTACTGGCCTTCTATCACACAGTACCAGCTGCTCGACAGTGCTCACCTTGTCCTCCAGGTGTAAATCAGTCATTTTGTGACCGGAACCGCTGCTGTAATACTGAAACACTGAGGGCAACCTTCACTGTTGAAAATTTAGAAGAAACGTTGCAACTGATTGTCCCTGGTGAACCTATTGTGTATAAAATGTTTGGTTTCCAATGACATTACGCTATTATAAGAAACATTTCATATTTTTATATTACATCTCTATGCAATAGTTGTGGCTGGCCTTGGTGCATAAAAAGCCCTTTTCTTCCTATCTTCTGTGTCTCTTTCCATTTTCTGATCCAGGTGTTGGCACATTTTTCTTATTTTTGTTTTCTGAACTACATGAGCACATGAAAAACAGCTACTCCTGAAGGCAGATAAGCACTATCTACTTGTGTTTTTTTTCTTCTCCTTGCTAATGTTTTCTCTTTCTGCTGCTTCCAGAACATTCTGCGGGGCTGTAGTGTGCTGCTGGGTCCCGGTACGGCAGGGCTTTGGCGGGCTCTCACTCAGAGTCAGAACCACCTCCCGGGTGGCGGTCCGGCTGAGCTGACAGAGCTGCTGGAGCAGTACACCCAGAATCTGGCCAAGAACATGAAGCTCACCTACCTCAACCCTGTGGCACTGGTCGCTCCCAACATAGGTAGGTTCAGAATGACTACACGCGCACACACACAATACAACAGCTAATCTAGTCAGACCCAATAAAAGTGAATAAGACAGTAATAAAATCTTAATCTTTACAGACGATTTTCAGTGGTTTTCTCATAATACTGTAAATCACTGCTGTGAAATCAGCTAGAATGACTCATTGTAAACTGAGAGATGAACAGCGCTAATGCAAATGAGGATGGCACAGCCTGAGAGCTGGCCGCAGCACAGAGAGATGGATTTCACACTCCCACACACACACAAGAGCTAATGCTTCCAGCACACATGCACAAATGCACAAAAACCCTGAAGCATTGCAGCACTGGCCAACATACATCACTTAGATTTACGGATGCCAAACACACAGACACACACACACACACACACACCCTCATATCTACAGAGACACACACACAGATGCACATACACACTCCCTTATATGTACTATACACCTGCAGGTTTGGCCATGTGTCCTGTGTCATATAATTCCTGGCATCCTGTCAGTTGTACATTTTGCTCTACTTCACATTTTGTCACTTTAGCAATGTTGAAAATACCGTTAACTAATCTGCACCAAATACAACAACAAGAGACATCGAAATAGCAACAGCAGCAGCTCTGGCAGACAATGAATTTCACACTCAGTTACTGTAATGCTCTTAGCCACACACTCAGATTGAATTTCTATAAAACACCCAAAACTCATGAAACTCATCAAAGTAACCAACTACTGGATTTTGCTTCACCAGCTTATCCCTTAGTATTTTGGTAAAACGCCGAACAGAATCTCAGACCTGAAGAAAATATACAATAGTCTTGCCCATCTTGGCACAGTTTGGCCAATTTTATATCTTTTCTGTGGTCTCTCATCTTTTGCTTACTTTACTGTATTTTCTACCACTTTGGAAAACATCCAAAATGCTGTTCAATAATGTTAAATGTACAGCCTGATGCAGATCGCCAGGCGGAGAGTATAGATTTAGCAGCAGCAGTGGAAGCAGAAGGAATAAGAAATACAGCCAACACTAAATTTCACACTCCTACACATAAACACAGATGCTCTTAGCCAAATTGGATGGGATGGATAACATTGGAAGGGACGATATGGATGGACATGTGCCCATCTGTTAGCTTCCATTATATGAGTTCCTTTAAGATTTTTTGTACGTTGTTGTCTGTCATTATGATGTTTCTTTTGCTATTTCTTCAATTTTATTTTGCAAATAAATCATTTATTTCTGTCATTATAGACTTTTAAAATCAGGAAACACCTTCTGTGTCACACACATGCACACACACATGCACACACATGCGTTACACATCAGTTACTGCATATTGAGTGATTTTTCTCTGCTCTCTGCATTGAGTGCTGTTCCACTTCTGTTTGCTGGGTCAAGTGTTCACTCATTATTGAACACTACACATTGACTGCATACTTACTTCACCAACTCATTTCCTATAATACGACAGTCCCTTTGTTCCTGTGTGTGTGTGTGTGTGTCTATGGATTTCGTATTGGCTCTTCACAATACCAAATCCACAGTAAATAAAGTGGTATGTAAAAAGGAAAATGTGTTGTATTACTGAGTTAAGAAGACGAAAACAACCCTCTGACTGAACATAATAACCCAAAGTTGAGTAAAATGGTTATCATCTATAGGAAAACTGTCTAACTTTGGTTCCATTAAAATAGTGAGTGCAGTATGGAGTTGTTTATGGTCTAAATTTCATCAGCCATTGTTTTAGCAACAGTTAATCGTTACCACATTCATTTTGAAACATTAGTACTATTTTCATGACCAAATAGGACATTCAGTGAATGTCAGTGTGTAGTGACCTTTACATGACAGTTAGTTCACTTTGTGTGCCGTTAGAAATGGTGAGAAATCTGCCTAATAGCTCAATAGAATAAAACAGAATGGGGGAAGTTTCACAGTTTCTTAAAGGATCAGATGGTGACAGAAGAAATGACTTCTAACTTTACAATTTAGCAAAAGAATCAAATGTGATTTAAAAAAAAAAAAACTTGGGGTATACAGTGCAGTGTGTTGTTGTTGATTGCTAAAAAAAATATTAATCGTTTTATCTTTGATAAAATGATGAAGTACTCTTACTTTACTCTTTACAGTGCAGAAAAAGATTGCTGTTTATCTTTAAATATGTAGTAATGTCATAAACTCTCTCTAATTAAATACTTTGTCTGGTTGAGTCTGTTACAACAGGAAGAAAAGATTGTCTTAATTTAGAGAATCACTGCTAACGCTGCCTGTTGTATGAAATATAATCTTCTAGTCATTAAGTCTCATTATGTTAACAAAAGTATCATACTTATTTGGTCAATACCATTTTCATGTTTAAGTATACTGCACATTAACAGATACATGTGTCTTGACATGTGGGTTCATGTATTCTCTCTGACTGTCTGCGCTTCAGTCATGAATCTGGACCGCGTGGAGAACCACACTCATGTGCGGCGTCGCTTCCCACGTTACCACACCACCCTGTTCCGCGGTCAGGCCTTGTGGGATCCCTACACCCATGTGATACTGCCCCCTGCTGCCCTGATGCCACAGCGACAACAGCAACACAACTGGAAGGAGAGAGAGCGGACAGAGAAAGAACGTGAGAACAGATGCAAAAATAATAATAAAGGCTGGGCTAGTGTTAGTGGTTAAGAGAATATACTCACACACACTTCTCCCTTTCAGCCTCAACCCCTCAGAACGCTGCTTCAGCCCCCGTCAGTATCTCAGCCAATCAGACAGGAGAATACATTGCAGCCAGACGCTCTGTCTTGTTGCCTGAGCCGCCTATCACCATTGTCATCTTGCTGATCTATCGCAGTCTGGGTGCCGCCCTCCCTCCCAAGTACCACACAGACCGACGAGGAGTGAGGTGGGAATCAATCACACTCAGAACAATAAAAACATGATTACAGCAGCTCCCAGAAGCCTTTAAGAAAGGACACATGCTGGATATAGAAATCTGGATTACAAACAGTAAACCAATATTGCTTTCACAGTACATAACAGGAGCATCACATCTATAGAAAAGAATATTTTTATCCTCAATTTTAACCAGTAAGTTGCCAGGATTTGATGAATAATCCAGAAATAAAATATAATAACAAATGACAGAGGACTAATGATTGTACCAGAGATGTGTTTTACATGTCTGATAATAGCAACACATTTTTTTGCTTATAATCCAAGAAGCTTTACATGTTTATTTCATTAACATTTTCTCTATCAGTTAAATCTGTTATTTATTTTACTTATTTGTTTAGTCTCTGAAATGTGAAAGGCTGATCGCAGTTCCCCAGAGCCTAATGTGACTCCAAATTGCTTATTTTGTCTGACAAACACACAAAGATATTCTATTTACTGTGATATATGAATAAAGCAGTAAATCTTCACATTTGAGAAGCTGAGTGTTTGCTTGATAAATGCCTTCAACAATTAATTTGTGATCAAAATTTTAGTCAGTTAATTTTAGTTACTTTGATTCTTTCAGCTCTAATCCTCATATCATCTTATTTGAGTTCATTTTCTCTCACTTTCTCTGATACTATCTTGGCTTCTTTCTCTCCATCTCCCCCTCTGCTCATCCTCACCTCCAGGCTCAATTACCAAGTAACAAACTGTCCAGTTTTCAGTATGTGTCAATAAACAGTCATTTAAGTCTCATCTAATATACTAAACTCATTCCTCTCTGCTGACCATGTCTTTGCCTTTTTACAATCTTACCAGGATACCAAACTCTACTTTCTGTCTGATCTAGTAGATGTACATAACTTTGCGGTCTCTCTCTCTATCTCTCTCTCTCCCTCCCGTGGCCTCAGGCTTCCCAGACACCCAGTAATGAACTCCCCAGTGGTCAGTGTCTCTGTCTACAACAACCAGACGTTCGTGGGCGGACACTTGGACCAGCCGATCCTGCTGGAGTTCAAGCTGCTGGAGACGGCCAACCGCAGCAAGCCGCTGTGTGTGCAGTGGAACCACAGCAGTCAGTGAGTACCAATTTACACGTACACTTCATATAATCCAACAAAGATGTTAATACACACACACACACACACACACACACTGCACATTAGGGCTGGTTATTGTCAATTACTCCACACTTTATAGAGAATATTTTGTTACCATATATTATTTTCATGCTTTATGGAGACATGTTTTGTGTTTAAAACCTCTTAATCTAGTAAATCGTATAACAAATGCAGATGTCTGTGTGGTCCAGTGCTTCTGTTGCTTTCCAATGTGGAAATATTTACATAAGTATGAAAGTATTATAGTATTGGAAAACATCTCAGTGGTAATTTGTAAATGTTTTAATGTGACAACAGCTTTTTAACATAAAAATTATATATAAAGTTAATTTGTTGATTTTGGGTTTTGTCTAAGTATGAAATATATTCAAAGGCAGAAAGCCTTTTGACTTGCTGGGACTAAAAATCTCTGCAGATTTATCTTAGTGAGAATTGCACAGGTTTAACTAATAACAATGACAATGCCTCTGTTCCTATTAATCCATTCCAATGAGCCAGCATGCATGATAACAGGACACTGAAACTGGCTCATCTACAGGGAATGTTAATAATGCAATTAATTACCTCTGTGCGTGTTCTGCTCAGACATGGTTAAAATGTCAGCTGTGAAAAAGGTTTGTTTAAAGGTTTTGCTTACAAAAAACAAAACCCGTCCGATTTTAAATGAGCAAAAGGATTACCACGGCTCATATGAGGTTGTCAGTTCTGAATCACAAGATTGCACTGTATTAGTTTGTTCATTTTTCACCAGTGCCACACTCGCACAATATCAATCTGGTGTTTTTAAAGAACTCTGTTAATGCTGATGTATCATAAACACATTTACTGTATGAAAAAGCCTATGTGTGTTTGTATCATGGACTGTAAAAAATATGGACATAGCCACCATGACGTCACCTATTGGTTTCTGAAGAACAGTAGTTTTGAGGCTCAAAGTGGGTGACTCTGGCTGTTCCCATCTTGGCCATCCAAGCTAATCCAAAATGGGAAAAGAGCTGGAGCTGAGGCTGAATTAAGCCTGGTTGCTGAAATAAGCCACCTAGCGGCTAGCAACCTGTCACTCAAAGCAGCCATGTCATAAATTATGCATAACTTTATGGCTTAATAATATTTAAACGGCTGAAAAAAATTCACCCCTCGTACAGTGAAAGTCATGAAAGGGAATATTAGCTGTAGAGACCATGTTTATTTCTGCTGTAAAGTTGGACATTTTCACATGAGAGTCTATGGAGTCTCAAGTGGCCATTCAAGGAACTGCAGTTTTTGGCACTCCCATATTGGTGTCATTTTCCAACCTTGCAGGTTGCCACTTAGTTTGGATTTTGGTCTTTGTGTCTGCACTCCTGTCATCTTTTCAGACTTTATCTTTGATCATCATCTTTGTCTGTCTCTCTGTCTCTCTGTCTGCAGGTATGAGATAGGAGGCTGTTGGACAGTGAGGGACTGTATGGTGGTGTACAGGAACACCTCTCATGTCCGCTGCCAGTGCCAGAGGCTTGGCACCTTTGGGGTGCTGATGGACAGTTCACACAGAGAGGTTAGTTATCATTCAGTGGAAAACCATATATATATAGTAGTTATATATATGAACCCCATATCTATGATCATTTAATTGAATTCTTATGCCTCTCGATTATAATGAGGCATGTATGTAGATTTCCCATTAGTCCCACCTGTTTTCATTCTTATCTTCAGTTCAACATCTTTGAACATCTTTGACAAGTGTAAAAGAAATCCTAATTAATTAAATCCTGACCAACATTCTTGAGGCTAAAAGAAGCCTTGTTACAGCTGTTGAAGATTTTCAAGGTTTAATATAAACCTCCTGCCCATCATATCACAGCATACTAAGTGATAAGGTATCAAATCTTGAGACAGGAAACCTTAGGGACCAGAAACCTTGTAACTCCAAATATTTATGGTTTACTTGAAATGAAGCACTTTTTCAGTTATATTTTGCATTGTTACCTCTGGCTAGAACAGTATGGGTTGTACAGTGTTGTCAAAAACACACCTGCCTCATTAGTCTATCACAAGAAGAAGAAGAAGAAGAAGAAGAATGTCCCATTTCCATTCATTTTAGATGCTGTAGATGTGCCCAATTTTCCCAAATAAAATTCTGCTGGTGTCTGTTATGTTTACTGGCAGCAAATGTTCTCTGTGCATGCACAGGCTGTGATGAATTGATTTCATGCCTTTTGAAATTCTGGTTTCCCATGACAGATTAGATGGGTCTGCTAATTGCTTGGTCTGTTGTTTGAATCTTCTAGAGATTTTTATATGTTCCTTCTTTTTCAGTCTGCTTTTTTATTGTCTCTTTGACATACTTTCAGACATGCTTATAATGAAGGCTTAAAAAATTACATGTATTTTACATGTATTTTGCACCACAAACAAGCCAGTATTTGCAGTTAGAAGATATCACATCTAAAGATTTGTGGGATTGATGTTTTTTTTTTTTAAATGTCATGGTGGCCAGAACAGCTTCAGTTTCTTCAGCTCATTGACTTTCTTTCCAAATAATTTAACATCTCTGACATAAATGTCGCCAGTTTGCACTCAGCAAAGCTTAGTGGAGGGCAGACAGTGACCCAGACAGAAGTAGCAGCATTTCAACAGGCAGAAATTATTCATCTCTTTGACTTATTTCACCTTGTGATTTTCATCTTTTGCTCAATCTTTCTCAGTCCTTATCTGCTGTATGTCTGCCTTGCCCTCACATTTTCTCTTTTTCTCATATTTTTCTTCTCTCCTGCTCTCCCTCCTTTTCCCATCTACCTCCTTTCAAAATGGTATAAATCCAATAACGGTGTCCCTCTTATCTTCTCTCCACTTTTTTTCCTTCCCTGTATTTTTCCATGAGCAGCAGCTGGAGGGGGATCTGGAGACGTTAGCCCTGGTCACCTACTCCTCTCTGTGTGTCTCCATGCTGGCTCTCCTCCTCACTGTTCTGGTGCTCTCCTGCCTCCGAGGCCTGAAGTCCAACACTAGGAGCATCCATTCAAACACAGCGGCGGCCATGTTTTTGTCTGAGCTGGTGTTTCTGCTGGGGGTCAACCATACTGAGCAACAGGTACACACTAGTGGGTTGGGTGAGGGAGTTTATTTGGTAATAACTTTTTCCATTTGTCTTTATGTTCTACACCACACTCTTTCCAGTTCATAGTTTACAGTTTTGATATTGATCAAATAAGAGTACAGCATGAAAAAGGCTTCAAATTAATTCAAATTCCCTTTTTTTTAGCAATGTCATGCAGGTTCTAGCCTGAACCAGAAGTTATTGGTTGTCATAAGATGAACAATTGGGGACATACAATTAAAAAGGAATTGATTAATCAATGATCTTCCTGATTTTTTACTGCTGACTTGAAACAACACTAACTGAACTTGACTTCCCAAGTAAAATCAAAATAACTTATATCCTCCCTCTCTGGTGCAGCACTAAAGGTCATATCAAGACATATTAACAAAGCAACATCATGAAACGTTTGTTCTTGAACTGTCTGGTTGGAGTCTGGATTACTTCTCACTCTCTGTATCAATTCTTCCTGTCCACTTTGTGCCTCTTGTGTGTTTTTGCTGTTTGTTTAACTTATTGTTTTATATTAGGCTCAGTACTTATATTTTTCCTCTCCTAGCACTTTCCCTTGTTTCTTTCCTCTCTCCTAACCGCTCTCTTACTGCTTTGTTACATCACAAGTGTGTGTAAAGAGTAGCGAGTCTCGTTATGAGGGTACTGCAAATATGTGCTCACTCAGCATGAAATCCAATTAATTAAGCTGTATCCCCCACACAGTCAACTATACGGCTCCTACAGTGTGAGTGGTTACCTCTAGCCGAACAATATGCTCTCTAAATCATGTACATCATGCTTGGGAGAGCGTGTTAGCGCTCGCAGTGGTTGTGTGTGGTTGTGTGTGTTTGTGTGCATGCTAGTTTTTACATGCATATTTTAGTCTTTCTGTCTTTTTCATGTAACTTCAAGTGTGTTTGTATTTGCTGTGTGTGTGCTTGCGTGTGTGTGTGCACGCGTGTGTTTAGGAGTGTGAAATTAATCGTCTGGTAGTATTCCTGCTATGGCTGCTGCTATTTCTGTGTGGTCTCAGGCTGTGCCTTTTTCTAATCTTAAAATCTGTGACTTACATGTCCTCTTTCCTTAACTTAAATATGTTGTGCATTCAGTTGTAGTATTTCTTCTTTTTCTGTAAGAGGTCCTGAATTTTTAGGTGCTTTAGCTGCTTTCTAGAATAACTACAGAGTGATGGTGCAATCATGTTTATAGTTGGTTTACTTTGGTTCAAACTGAAAAATTTGACACAATTTGCATTCATGCAAACTGAACCTGAGATGCACCCTAGAGACATGCCAACGTGACACCTTCTGTCGTGTCTATAGGGTGCAGTCAGATATCCTAGCTTATAAAAACTCGGACTCACTCACAAGAAGCTTGTTATATTATGCTCATTACTATTTAGCCAATAATCCTTAAAGATTTTGGCAACAGGGAAAGTCAAAGAAAATCTGATTTCAGTTCTTGCATCGATAGCCAAAACAGGACTGTCTGAGCACTTTAAGCTGCAATTTACCTTGTATAGTGTTTATTACTGATAAGAAAACATAAAACTACAAATGAACATAGGTCCAGATGACTGTTGGTTTTCACCTTATTTAGTTACACTTGATGACTTTGAAAACTCAGTTGCCAAATTTTTGAACTCACTTACCCAAAGTTGTTTCCTGTGGATAGTTTAGATTGTGTTTGTACTTCTTACAAACAGCACCACAGTTATCTCGGAAGGCGGTGACAGTACTTTGAGATGTGTGTATAATTGTGTGCCACTTGAAGTTTGAATAGTGTTGTGGTGGAAAATTAGGATTATAATAATAAAAATGAAGGTGAAACATTTGTATTTACAATAAGCATTTTTAGAAGTAAACACTGAAGGAATGGTTTAACAGAAGTCTAGGTAAAACTAAAAGAGTGACTCAGCTAAAAACTCAAGGCCGTTAGAGTGTGGGAAAGTTGAAGAGTCCAAATCAGACTGGAAAAAAACTGCGAGCAATATGACACTAAGATTGTCTATGTTTGGATTACTTTTGGGTTAATATCAAAAATATGATCATCACAGAAGGTGTGGTGTAATATGAGACACCACATGAGGGGGTATAAAATGCATTGTTTGTGAGAATCTGCAGGTTTTTGCCCTTGGTCAAAGCCTCGGTTTACTCTGTATTTGCACTTTGATACACAGTAAATCTATTCACATTTAAACTCTTTTAGCTTCAGTGTATTCTTTCGAGTCTATTTCTCAATTAGTAATGAAATAAGTCTTTGAGTTATGGGAGAGTTGAAGTTCAAGGCCCAGCTGAAGATTTACCACGACAGCGTCTTTCTCATCTGGCCAAATAAACAAAGCAGACAAAAGGTCCCGGAGTTCAAATAAACCTCTCCAGACATGCTTGGATGCGGCCTAAATGCTAATATTCTGCATTATTCATGGATAAGTTCAGCATTACTGCCAAACCAAACAGCATCACTTGGAAGTTTATCTACCAACATGACAAAAAATATTGTGATGAATTTCTGATGATATTCAGTCTAAACCATGACACTGGACTGACCACAAATGTTTATGTTAAAACAAATTCTGCTCTGTCTGTAAGTGCTGATTGACATCCTCTCAGCATCAATGCAGCATCACATTTATGGCATTAAAGACAAAGGTCTCTATGTGCATCAATATTATGTATATATTATATTTCAAAAGATAAAGATAAATAAATTTGGGCAAATACCTCTTCTAAATGTATGATTGACCTACAATCAGCATTACAAACACAACCATGCAGTTTGTAGAAGTTCATCAATGTTACAGGCTGAGAAAAGCTTGAACCTTGAGTGGAAATAAGCTCTAACTGAGCTGATACTTCTTAAAACCAGGATACAAGTTAGCATTATTTTTTTTCTTGCTATTTATTACTGCTGAATAAAAGCTTTTGAGGGTATCCTCTACTGTGTGCATTTCTTCTACCAGTGGTGCTCACTGTTGTACGAGTAATCGCAGTTATGAAGGCACTCTTGGGTGTTATTACTGTAATTCAGTACATTAACAACATTCATTTTCATTCATATCAGTTATTTCGTGCATTTCCTGGAGTTATACTGTTACACACCATCATAAACTCTGTTCATTAGTCGCATTGCCAATTAAATCATGAACGCTTGTCACTTCATTGCTGACACCTGCTGTGCTGTAATAAAGATTTGTTGGACACTTGCCAACACGCTTGTTCTTCCACTGTCACAAAATCTATACAAAGGATAATATTTTTTTTTATCTCTCATGTAATTTTCTTCACATTCCCTCCATTTCTTCATCTCTGTCTCACACCTTTTCACCTCTATTTTTTTCATCCCTGTCCTTTCTTTTCTGTCTTCTTTCCTTCTCCTTGTACATGATTCATCTTCCTCCTCCTATCTTTGTTTTTTTTTTCTTCCTTCTTTTAATCACTGTCCTTTTCTCTCACTCACCCTCCAGTTCCTGTGCACGGTCGTCGCCATCCTGCTGCATTACTTCTTCATGTCCACGTTCGCCTGGATGTTCGTGGAGGGCCTTCATATCTACCGCATGCAGACCGAGCAACGCAACATCAACTACGGAGCCATGAGATTCTACTACGCCATTGGCTGGGGCGTGCCTGCCATTATTACTGGTAACACACACACACAAACACACACACACATGCACTGTTAGTCTGGCTGTGCAGATAAGGTGTCCTATTGACACTTCTATTAAACAGGTTTCAGTGACATTTTAATATAGAAATAGTAAAGCGCAGACACAGACACAAACACACACACACACACACACACACACACACACACACACACACACACACATACACACACACTGCATATCTCTTTCCTCAGGCCCAGAGGTGCATTTAACTTTCTGTCTGTCTTTATTTAGGCTCTCCCCGTCTCTCTTACCTTTGCAATTCAATTTTAAAATTCTTCATATGCAACTGTCAAAACCTTGACAGTGCTGTTCAAACAAGGATACACAAGGAATAAAGACTTCACAGTTCATGTCACAAATCTCCTAGCAACCATGTCTGGCACCATCGTGGAGGTCCACTGGTGGACTGGATGTGCATAAATAATGGCTGGATATAAAAAAACTACCTGCTGTGATAAAACAGATGGTTATGGTGTGGGTGTAGGTCAGTTCAGTAATGTTCCCAGTAAACAATGTTTGCAAACAAAACCAAAAATAATGTGGAATTCACTTTTATTGTTTAGTAAAATCAGCTTAGTAACAAATTATTGGGTGCAGCCAGCAGGATGCATGATGGGATCTAGTGACTTTTGTAACTACATGAATGTATTGACTAGGCTACATAATGGGAGCTTGTTTTGTCCAGTATGTAGTTACAACAGTTACTATAATTAATGTTAACCAGCTAAAGACTAAATCGATCAGAGGCATCAATGATAAGTTCCCAGAAGAAATGAGGAGATAAACTGAAAATGAATGTTAAATTCTCTGGAGAGGCAATAATGTAATTAAGCATCTATAAACTACATTTCCTGAAAGCTGATGACCTTCGCAATGATTTTTGTCACCTGAAAGCCCTCTGATCAGGTTATGTGATTGAAAAACTAACTGACTAATTATTAAACAGACTGATTGATTGAGAACTGGCTCTGTCATTCAGGTAATGGCATGCTGTCATGTACTGCACTGCCTCTCCCTTTTCTGACCGCGGGCTCTCTGTGATTGGCAGCAGAAGAGATCTTAGAGTTGATATCCCCGTCTGATCTGACAGTCTATCTCTTTGCTGCAGGCCTGGCGGTGGGCTTGGACCCAGAGGGTTATGGGAACCCAGATTTCTGCTGGATCTCCATCTATGACAAACTCATCTGGAGCTTTGCTGGTCCAATTGCCATCGTCATACTGGTAACTGTCTCCCTGTCTGTCTGATATAATGAAATTTGAGTGCATACAAACTTAGATGAAAATATAGTGTTAATGATGTGATTGTGAAAGGAATTGTAGACTGTAGACTGATTGTATTAATGACTGTTGATTCTGGGTTTTTTTGACTGTTTTAAGACATTATACAGGTTATATTATGCTTATTTGTCTTCTTGCTACAGATGAGAATGTATCAAGCTTGTGTGTACAGTAATATATATGAGAGAGAGAGCTAATGCATGGCTTAACACAAAGACTGGAAACAGGGGGAAACAGCTTGCCTGGCTCTTTCCTTTGGTAAAAAAAAGATACATTTTCCAACACCAGTGAGTTCCTAGAGTCTACTGATCAGGTTGCTATGACCTGCAAGGTGAGGGTCACATGGCCAACAGAGACAGATGAAGGCACCTGTAGACTGGTTCCTGGTAGCCTTGCTAGATTGTCTTCTTGTACTGTAGTGATGGTGGTGAAGGTAGGTGATGAAGTGCATCGTCTTGCAGATTCTAGTGAGCTACCTAGCAAATTCACGGTGACAAAGGAGAAGCCAGGAAGTCACTGCTCTTTGCCAAGAAATAGTCTGATACAAAACCCCCATAAAATCACAAGCACAAATCACAAGTGGTTTTAACACTTCAGTTTTCCTTCAGTTTTATCATAATGCACCTTTGGACATATCTATTAGCTATAGCACAGCTATTTCCCTCCGTTTCCAGGTCTTATGCTACAGTAAGCTTACATCTAGCTCATATGATACTAACAAATACATGAGGATAGTATTGATCTTCTAATGTAACTCTCACCAAGAAAATTTCACAATTCAAAATCAAAATGTTGAAATATTCCTGTAAAAAATTGTATCATCCAAAAATTGAGTGTATCCCAGCTTGACTCTACTTACCAGCTTGACTGTACTTGACTATATCAGCCTAACGTTAAACTCATTTTCATATAAAAAGATGTTCTTTCTTCCCTGGCTGTAAATCTCTGACTGGGCACACTCCCAAAATTAGGAGAATTAGCGCTCCAAAAGATTATACCACACTTGAACTCTGTTAGACCATAATTTTAATTACTGCCCACATCAAGCTAACACCAACTCACTGCAACATCTCAGACACAATACTGTGCCAGGATTTATAAGTTTCTACTTGTTCATTTACACAGCAATTTAATTTCTTATATTCACTGATTTGTTTTTCATATAGTGTGTGAGCAGAGCAACCAAAGTGGAATAATGAGCAATTCATGGTTTCTTATAAGAAATGTAGATAGTTTAACCTTTAATAAATCCACCTTTTCACCCTAGAAGATGACTATTTTATCCACATTGATTTTGCTTCATCTGATCATCCTCATCCCTGATGTTGCTAATAGCAATATTGGATTAGCTGACATGCATTAAAAAGGTTGCCTTACCGTGTGTATCGATCTCCCTCTGTCCAGATGAATGGAGGGATTTTCATGATTGTAGCCAAGATGTCCTGCAACCCGTCTCAGAAGGAGACCAAGAAGCTCCCCGTCATGTGAGTACAATGGTTAAATGTCTATTCTAACTTTCAAAAGGGACTTGGTTGGCTATTTTCCCTATAAAACCCTTGAGTCTTTAGTTATTGTACTTTTTAAGTTATTGGGAAAATCAATTTTTTGCTATTTCAGGCTAAACATTAACCACTAATAACCTCAACAAAGTTTTAAGAACTATTCATCTGTGCTTAAATGCTATTTTTTGAGGAGATCATAGTGATAACCCAGCTGTTATATGAGCATCCCAAAACCATGGGGAGTGTAGCTTTGATAAATGGTTTGTTATTGATGAACTAACCTTGTACAGAGGGCAACATGCCTGTATTTCTGTCTGTCTCGTTCAGTCAATTTTGATTTGATAGACAATGATCATGTTAGGCCTTGTTATTGATCAAATTATTTCTGCTTAAACGACCCAGTGTAAATCAGTTTAGTTATGTTGTGTCTGTCGCTTTGCCTCCCTCCCTTTTTTGTCTCAGCTTTCATTGTACGGTTTAATCACTGTTCCTTTTTCCTGCTGGTTCTCACTTCCTGTCACTAATGAATGTTGTATTTTCTGTTTTGCCCCCTTTGTGGGAATTAATGAAGAACTGGCCTGTGTGTCATTTTGCGATGTTATAATAGCTGCAGTTAAATAATGTTACAGTAAATGTAAAGTTACAAGTTAAGTTATTTCCACTGTTATAGCAATGCATTAGTTTTGCCTTTAGCTATCTTTACTCCAAATCATCTGGTTTATTAGCAAACAGGCTAATTAAGCAAAGTAATCAGTATTATCGTTAACATAAGCAGTTCTCAGCTAAAGCTGAACCATATCGTTATGTGATGTCACCCAAGGATCAAACTGTGTCTATATAGACAGCTGAATTTATTAAAATAGAACCATATCTGTTGTGTTATAGATGCATGAGAAGAACAACTACTTAGAGGTTGTTAGGGTTAGGAATTAGGGTTAGAGACTCATCGTGTTGAGATTGTCTGTTTCCAAAGAGCTGCAGACTACCAGAAGCTACTGGAGTGTGTGTTACATTAGAGATTCATTCTGTTGAACCAAAATCTAACCTTTTTATCCCCTATTGCCCTCTGTGTTTCTCTGCTGTGTAACACTACAAATTTCCCCACCGTGGGATTAATAAAGGATTATCTTATCTTATCTTTGTCTCTCTCCAGTGCAACAATTCGCAATGCCTTCCTGCTGTTGCTGGTGGCCACCTCCACCTGGCTGTGTGGTTTGATGGCTGTGAACAACAGCATCCTGGCTTTCTATTACATATTTGATGTCCTCTGCCTAGTACAGGTATTGGCAAAGTGTATGTTCTGTATCTGTAGCTAGGGATTCTGGGAGAGTACTCAATCTTTCATTTTCAATCTTATAAATAAATGTCGGTTTACTCTAGCACTGATTCAACTGATGTTCAGTAAACTAATGCTTTCACATTTTTAACATACTGTATGTCCTGATATTTGGTGTTCACTGATAGTATTTTTTGGAATATACAGCAGAACTGGGTAGTGTAACAATATGCACATTAAAACCTTTAAATCCATCACTCATTTGCCAGTGCAGCTAATTTTGTTGTCTCTTTCTGTCTTTCTTATTTCTTTCTACCACTTTCTCTCCCAGGGTCTGTCAGTGATGCTGGTCTTCACTGTGTTCAACTCAGAGGTTCAAGAGGCCTGGAGAATTGCCTGTTTGGGTAAGAAGAGCCCTGGAGAAGACCCACCAAGACCACCACAGAACGCTGTGAGTTACACATACCCATTGTCTCTAGGTATTTATACTGCTGCAGCTTGACTCTGCAGTGTTCTGAGGGGGTTTTCACAACTGTTAATTTCAGTTGTCTTGACCAAGGAAGAAAGGACAGATGAAAGATTTGATAGTAATTTAGATTTTGAATTAATGTTAAAATCACATATTGACCACCATAAAATCCTTTGGTCTGTTTAGCTTTTACCCTGCAAATAAACAGAGTCTGCTTGACTGACCGCTTTCACATCAGCTAAAACAAACTGGACCAAACAGGCAAACACACAGGAGTTCATTTGAGCCCAACAAACTGTCGTCTGATATCGACATCAATTCCCACTGAACTGACGTTACTTAAATCATTTACACATCATACCCTCAACAGTACAGCAAGAACACAATAAACAGTATTTGATGCACAAAATAAAGTTTTAAAATGATCATTTACATGAGCTATAATATTCTAATGGGATTGTCATTATTGCACATTAGCGACTTGCAAGATATATGTGAAGCTGTAAATCGGCTTGCTGCTGGATCCCAAAACCATTTACTACTGCGTGTTTTATTCTGTTCTACAGTATTGTTTTCAAGATGCACGTACTCACTGTGTCCATTACTAGACAGCGCAAAGCACCCCTGCCTCCATTCTTCCTTCTTCCCACCCATCCATCGTTCCTGTCCTCCCTCTCTCCTCTCCTTCTGCCTTCAGGGTTTGTGGCTGACCCAGATAAAACAATATACTGACTAGCGCAGCCCTGCCCGCTCTTTAGCCCACTTCTACAAAAGCACTGTGCATTGCCTATCTAGAGTTTGTGTGTGTGCGTGTATGTGTGTGTGTGTGTGTGTGTGCATGTGCGTGTGTGTCACCCCCCTATCCGTCCTATCCTTCACTTATTTCCTTCACTCTCTCGTCTATCTTGCATGTATGTGTGTTTATTAGTTCATAGCTCACTGAACTGTAACCTAAGTTTTCTTTAGCCTGTCTTTTAAAATCACTCATTATCTCTGTGCTAGTGCCCTTGTGTGTATATGTGTGTATATGTGTGTATATGTGTGTGTGTGTGTGTGTTCCATATTCTCTTTTAATCCCGTCTCCTGTCCAGTTAAATTCATATGTAGTTTGATGTGTGCATGCATGAGACGTTCATGTTTACATGCATGTCTGTGCGTGAGTGTATTTTAGTTAATTCCACCCTTTTAACCCCCATTTTCTCCAAAGCTCTTCCAATCCATCACTAAGTCATCTGGGGCAAAATGACTGGACCTTCTAAAAACTATTATTAGACACACAAACATGATGTTGTTTGAACCTCTGATGGGTTGTACTGTATGTAGAAGTGACCATCTATTACCATCCTTTAGCTCTCTGACTCATATTACATGATATGTTATTTATGTTTAATACAGTATAGAAAGCTGAAGTCCTGCTGAAGTTATTATTAGGATATGGATAGAAAACCACTGGCTTTCAATCATTCAGTGTACAGAGTGATCTAACATTATTTGAACATTGTTGCTCTCCCTCATTTCTCTGAATTTAACCTCACTTTTCTAACCTTCATGTATGTGTGTGTGTGTGTGTGTGTGTGTGTGTTCAGGCACAGAACCCCTATCACAACGCATCTCTGTTGGAGCAGAGTGGGCTGCACCGCATCACCCTGGGAACCTCTACCATCTCCTCTGTCAGCTCCGCTAGGTATATAAACACACAAATATTCACACAGACACATCACAAACTTTTACTAACTAGAAATTAGCTTGGATGAAAAACCTCCACACCATGGCCAGTAGGGTAAAATAAGACTAGACTAAGTCCTTGTTTACTTCAAGAGCAAACAGGTAAATACCAGCAATATACAAAATGATCATTCAGATAGAAGCATGTCAGGTTTCATTATTTCAGCAGTTGGATTTGGGATAAAGTTGCTTCAGGCAGGAAATCCCTTCACTGTTGTGTATTTTGTGGGTCAGTGGGGTAAAGATGAAGAAGATGAGATATAACAATGTAATGTCCTGTATGTAGAGCAACACTAATGTACTCGGAGAGTGGCTGTTTGTGTCTTTATGGATCAGTGATTGTCTGTCTTTATGTGTGCTGAGTGTGTGTATTTATGTGCAGTACATTATACTGTGTGTGTGTGTGTGTGTGTGTGTGTGTGTGTGTGTGTGTGTGTGTGTGTGTGTGTGTGTGTGTGTGTGTATTCACTCCTCTCCTCTCTCCCTGTTAGAGAAAATCTTTTGGCTCGTCAGACTCTGGAACAAAATATTGTCCACACCGGAGCAACAGACCTGGATGTAGCCATGTTCCATAGAGACGGAGGTAAGCACACACACACCGAAATAAGCAGACAAACGCAAACCTATTACAAGCAGTATTAGGTCCTTTCAGGCACACATGCCTACAACAACCCATGGAGAATTATAATCTTCAGTTTTATTCTTTTTATTCTTTTTCTCACTTGTTTCCTCTCTTCCTCCTTCCGTCTTTCCTCTCTCCTCCCAGGTGAGGACTCGGACTCAGACTCAGACCTCTCCATGGAGGAGGAGCGCAGCCTCTCCATTCCTTCCTCTGAGAGCGAAGACAATGTCCGCCTCCGTGGACGCATCCAGCGGCGCTTCAAACGCTCCAATCACAGCGAGCGTCTGCTCACCGAGCCCACCCACAACGGTACCAAAGGTAGTTGACCACTCTGGCAGTTTTCATATTATTTATCTTTACATTTCCCCCTCTTTTTAAGGCATTTCTTCTTACAATTAAAAGCGAGTAATGATCAAGTGTAGAGAGGCAAGGCACATCCTATGCTGGTCTCCAAGATGTCGCAGAGCTAACACATAAAGACAAACAATCATTCACAATCATATATAGTATACCTGTACACCTTTGAGCAGTAAGGGTCTCCAGTCAATCTAGCCTGCATGCCCACTCAAGCAAAAGGAGAACATACAGACTCCACACAGGAAGGTCCCAGTTGACCAGTAGAGTCGAACAGTTTAGGTCCATGTTGTAGAAAAAAGTATTTTATCCCAGACACATAGAAACATACAGACACAAAACACACAGACATACAACAAGAGGAAATGTCAGTGCCAGATAGATTAATCAATAACTTCTTTCTTCTTATACACACACAAATCATGCATAATACATGAGTTTATACACTTGAAAGTATGTGATATAAATGTCATGCATATACATTGTTCTGCGAAATATTTCATTATGAGAAAAGGCCAGGCCTGTGCAAATCTATAAATCCATATAAATAATCAATTCTTAGCTTAATAAGCCATCTGGATCACATGAACTCTATTCAGAGTGAAACATGGACCAGAGCTGTCAGTTTTAATGGAGGTGGACAGGATCCAGATGGCCAGTAGAGTCCAATCGGTTCATCATTGCAGTCAAACTGAAGGGCCAGAGAAGAAGAAGAAGAAGTATTGATCCTCTGCATTTGACCCATTTTATACACACACACTAAGAGCAGTGGGCAGCTGCACTGCAGCAGCTGAAGACCAACTCCAGTTGTTTTGCCAGTGTCTTGGTTAGGGGCCCTGACAGGATTATTAACCCTAACATACAGTACATGTCTTTGATGAGCAGTGCTGAGGGATATGGGCTTTTTACTTGAAAGGTCACTTCCTTTTGAAGATGGCGTCCTATTTGTTGTGACAAAACATTAAACCCCTCGTTGATATAGTAGAACCATCAAATGTTAGAAGACCAAGGTAGGAGTGCACATATCTGTTTTCAATGGACATCTGCTAAAAAGAGAGAACAATGACAATAATGTGGTTTCACAAACCCTTTATTGTTTTATATAAAAGCATAGAAAGATGTAACACTTTTATAGCGATGAAATGATTAATGATTGCCCAATAAGTTGATTGATAGAAATGAATCTTGGACAGTTTTATAATGAATTAATCATGAATTAATCTATTAAGCAAAAAAGTCAAACATTCACTGGCTGTAGGTTTTCAAATTTGAATATTTGCTGTTTTTCTTCTTTTATAATTGTAAATTTAATCTCTTTCAATGTTGGTCAGACAAAACAAGCACTGTGAAGCTCTCACCTTGGGCTCAGAGAGATTATCAGTGTTTTTTTTCACTATTTTCAGACATTGTTTAGACAAAAATGAGCAGTTATCAATGAATTCATACTGCAGCACTATGTATTCATCATCCATGTACTCAGTTAACAAATCTCAGACACTACTGATCATATTTTGATAAAAATGTGGTTAAATGATGGATTTCACCACTTCATGATGCGATTTTCCAAACTACACTTATTGCCCCACAGCATTGATGATGTCACAGATGAGAACAAACTAACATGGTGAATGGCTGCAAGGGCCTCCATCATCGTATGTTCATCTGTGGCATTTCATGCATGAATCACTTTGTGCTTGGATTTTGCCTGTTCTCCGGATTTGCATTAGTTTGATACATTCTCTTCCCATATGACATTTTCAATTTAGCCCTGGCTGATTTATCATAATGAACACATGCTATTTGTCTGGTGACACCTGCTATTTGATACAGACATCTGTTTGTGTTTGTCATGATGCACATAGGCTACAAAATTCATTCAGAACTAAATGCTTGATGTCAATGTTTACTGGCTTTCATGATAAATTATTTTCAGTTCAGTTTCTCAGTGGTTTTATCCACTTCACAACTTTTTCATATCTTCATCTCCAGTTTTTTTGGTCATGACTTACTTGACATGAAACATCTACAGTATGTTGGGAAAGTTCTCAGTTTTTGTACCAACGGATTTCACCTCATGAATTGTCACTGAAAACAATAACCTGAACATGTTTTATTCTCTTTCTGTGTGACAGATCTGGATGGCAATGACCTTCTGTCTTACTGGCCAGCCTTGGAGGAGTGTGAGACACACACCCTTCAAAAGTGGGGCTCAGAGCGCCCCCTGGGGGCAGATTACAGCAAGGACGCAGCCAACAACAACCAGCTTGATGCAGCGCTAACCAGTGGTGACGAGAGCGGCCTCACCCAGCCGCACAGGCATCGCAAGGGTGAGGAAGACACAAAAACACACACACACATATATAAATAAACACAATCTAAGGGCATACTGCCATTTTGGATTTGCTTATATTTTTCTAATCTTTGGTTCCTCCTTCCTGTGAGTATAATGAGACATTGGGTCAAAGATTATAGTTAAGAAAATAGGAAACATACCTTTAAAAAATATGATAACAAATGTACAAAATAATGTTGTCAATGTAGTTAAAACAATGATTAACAGATGGTTACCCACAGTATTTTTTTCTTCTTTCTGGTCGTTATAAACATCTACATCAGAGTCTGGCCTATAAATATTTTTTCTTCTTTACTTTTTACCAAAAATCTGCAGATATCCTGTTTGACTGATGCAGCCTCAGTCTTCAGGATTGAAATGGGGCATTTTTTGCCAGCAGGAAGATGGAGGAGATGTCAGCTGTGTGAGCTGACTCAGCCAAGGACTGAGACAATAACTGAGACTTACATACACAGATTATCTGTTAAAAATTTTAATTATTTCAATACACTCTTGATGTGACCTAGCAGTGCCCTCTCCGATTGAATTCATCCAGATCCTGTTTGTTTTACTTCAGGTTATGTTTGTGTACCTCTGCACCACACTCCAGGGCTGGGATCAGCTGGAGTCAGCAGAGCAGGCAGAGCAGAGCTGGAGTGGCCCCTGTGCATAAAAATAACTTAAACAACACGGTGTGGTGCTTTAGTCAAGGTTTAAATCTGGTCCTAAAAGCATTGCTGACACCATATGTGTACTCGGAATACATACATACAAAATTGGCATGTGCAGAGGTGCACCACACATACAAGGACACACTGAGAGTGAGTAAGAAATGCAGGCGAAGTTTGACATCACTCATGTAGCCTGAAAGCATGAGTGACATTTTAGGGCACAAAAGAAAGAGGCCACATTTCAGCAGGATACAGTATGTATTTGAGTTGCATGACTTATTTTTAAGTCTCCCTCAGGACATCCAGATTACTCAGACCCAAGATGGTATTTTGATTCATAAAATGTTAACAGCACATGTAGAAAGGCCCAGAAATGTCATTAATAATTCCAAAACACTCCTTTCTCCTGCTCTTACACTTTTCTTGACATCCTTCTCCTTCACTTTCTTTTCATTCTCTTCTTCCCTTATCACTCTTCTTCTACCTCCTGCTTTTCTGTCCTCACCTTCAACCTCTGTATACCTTTGCACTTTTTGCACTCCTCACCTGTTTCTCCTTCTAATGGAATCTCACCCCTTTTATAAGTTTCTCTTTCTTTCTTTCTTTCTTTCTTTCTTTCTTTCTTTCTTTCTTTCTTTCTTTCTTTCTCCTTTTCTGCCACTGATGCCTTCCCCTCTCCTTCTCACATTCTTATTCTCTCCTCCCAGGTATCCTGAAGAATCGTCTTGGCTGTCCCCCAGCTCTCCAGGGTCTTTCCACTGTGGGCCGGGCCCCCAGTGAGCTCAATTGGTACCGCACCTCTACTCTGGGCCACCGGGGCGTTCCTGCGGCCTCTTATGGTCGCATGTACTCTGCCACGGCTGGCGCTGGTGGAGGCACTGGCTCTCTCTCCCAGCCAGGTTCCCGCTACTCCTCCAGGGAGCACCTGGACTCGCTGGCCCGAAGGCAGCTGTCCAGGGATCCACTAGGGAGGCAAACAGTTGGGGGGTCAAGGGACCGGCTGGACTCCCGGGGTTCCAGGGACAACCTGGATCTCTTACCTAGGAGGAGAGAGCTGGGACTGGGGCAGGGAGCAGGGCTTGGGGGTCTGGGGCTGGATCACCAGCGAGCCTCATCATCCAGGGAGAACTTGACAGCATCCAGGGACAGACTGGACAACCACCACACAGGCAGCATCCACGCCTCGAGGGAAGACTTGAGCGGAAACGGGGGAGCTGTCGGAGCGGGAATGGAAGGATACCTCAGCGGATCCAGGTCGCAGCTGAACACATTAACTCGACGGCAGGCCTCATCCCGGGAGCACTTAGGGGGGGCGCTGATGAGCAGCAGGTCGAGAGAGCAGCTGGAGACCAACGGAGTCGGAGCTCAGGCCCAGCCGTGTCGGGAGTGGCTCCGCACTCTGCCTCCCCGCCAGCCCTCACACCCCGAGCAGCCTCCCTCCTCCTCCCCTCCTCCGCCGATCTCTGAGGAGCCCCAGCAAGAGCAGCTCCCTCCTTCAGCTCACATTAGAGGACGACTGGACTCTGCACCCCCATGTAGGTACCCCGGTCAGACTGTCCCCCAGATCGCAGGTTCAAACCCTCTGGGTCGTCAACCATCCAGTGAACACCTGGATATTCTGTCCTCCATCTTGGCATCCTTCAGTTCCACTGTCCTCACTCCTCCCCCCACTGCCTCTAACCCTGGGCCTAATGGCTCCGCCCAGGGACCCTCACCCTCCCCGTCCCAGTCTGCCACCTCCCACAGCATATCTGAAGTGTCCCCTGAGTCCGAGTAAGTCTTCAGTAAGCTTCATCCTGTTCCCTCCTGCCACAGTATTTCACATCTTCTATCTTTTTAACTCCTCATCATCTTGGACTTTTACTTTCCTGCATCTCTCCCCTTTCCCTCTCCTCTCCTTTCCTCCCTCTCCTCAGCAGCTCCATGGAGATCATCTCCATTCTTCAAATCTCCTCATTTCTCTTATTTCCCTTTTACTATCATTTCTGTCCTGTTTTTTCAACCCTTCTCCCTCACTTCCACTTCCTACTTTTCAGCTTCTTTTACATTTTGTCCCTTGTGTGTTAGTCTGTTGTGTTCTGTCTTCCAGCTCTGTCTCCTTTGTCTCTCTTTTGTCTTTTTGCTTCCGACACCTCATTTCCATTTTGCTCCTGTATTTTCATCATCATCATGGAAGTGAAATCAGTTTGAGGAGTTGTTGTGTAAAGTTATTGACGACTGACTTTCCTTTCCTTCACTTCAGAGCCAACAGAAGTGAAGGACAGTCTTGATGACAACTTCCATATCCTTTTATGCATTGCGACAGTGCTTGGGGCACCAGGGACAAGTTCAAAGGTCATGGATGGTCCTGAAACAAACTTGGGACAGAGGAGACAGAGAGATGGGTAGAAAGTAAGACAAGAGAGCGTCCACTGAAGATACAAGAGGATGCGCGTGGGCGGGTTGTACTGTATAAATTAAGTTTTTCGAGTCCCGCCGCCTACAATAATCTTTGACGGTTCTTTGGATGATGAGTCAACCACCTCTGCTACCTAAAAACTGTTCAAGACAAACACAAACTCCTCAGATTTCAAACACAAAAGTTGGCCTGGTCCAGGCAAGATCCGTCTAAAGGGAAAAAAAAGAAAAGACTGTAAATAACATTTTTTATACATTTTGTATCTTTTTCATAGGAGATGAAGAAGAAATCTCTTGTGATGTTTTCTTTTCTTTCTCTTTTTTTTTTTTAATGATTGTGTCCATGTGAGGTTGTGCGCGAGGTCGGTGTGAGTGCAGTCTTGTTCGTTGCTGAGGGAGAGATTTCCCCCACAAAGAAAAAAAAAATCCCCAAATTTCTCCCCAAAAAACCGTTTTCCTCAGAAACTTTTCCTCATGCCCATCAACTTTGTGTATAGCGACAGGGGGTCCGGCAATAGTATCTGATGAGATTATCGAAAAAACCACGAGATGTGGTTGAAGGGAAAATATCAAAATAGCAAGAAGTGATTGTAAATAGAGGAAGGGATTACTATAAGAGATTTTGATGGAACAAGATGATTGTGCGGAGAAAGATGTCCAACTTTAAGCTAAGACACAACACAAGGTTTAGAGTTGGCAGTTAAGTTCTTAAAGCTAAGTCACAAGTGTCAAAGTATCACCTCTTTCAGGAGATTGTGCTGTTTTGTGATCCAATTTCCGCTGTATATGAATGTGACCTTGTCATCTGTCTGTGTATCTTTGTGCCTGGTGCTGTCTGAACCAGACCATATCAGTCGATTGATATTACAAGACCGTAACTTTAGTGCTCTGGAGACCTGGTGGGCGAAGGTAGATATCCTCTCTGCCTCTCTGCATGAGGCTGTATCATGTAACAACCATTTAAAAGCCCTCAAGGTATTTTGTACTTTGATGCATCACGACTCAACCTGCCTCAAGAGACGCCACAGGAGCAAGCTGAACCTTTTCGGCAGCATCCAGGAGACTCATTTATAAACACTTCTCATGCAAAACTTCTGTGCAAATTCAAGCCAAAGGGACAACTGCTTCAAATCAGTACGAGACGTCGATGTTCTCCCAGTTTTCTGTAATGGAAATGAGTTGTGCAGGGTGTGAACGCTGTAGATGGAATTCCCAGTTTTGTTGGAATCATGATTTTATTATTTTTTGAAATGTATGTGCCATGGAAACAAGGTTAAAGTGAGATATTGTTTCTATAAATGAGGCCCTTAATTTATGCTACAACATTAACCACTGTTTGGAATTTTATTTGGCCGCACATGTGTATAAGCAAGTGGTTGTTTAAGCTCATGTCTGTAGCACAGAAATCCCATGTTAAAAACAAACAAACAAACAGTTGCCAGGAAATTTCCTTTTAATCTAAAAATTGTCACAGAAAAAAGGCACCAGCTCTAAATCTGTGGAGTCCTGACTTCACTTACAGGCTTAAAATCATCCAACATGAGCTGTCATTGATGAGGAGTTTCACACCAGAACACAATACAGCGTACCTGTTTGCAGAGGAGACAATGTCAGTTGTGTCAGCGCTAAAAGCCTCTAAGTGGTTTCAAGATGCAGGTCTTTCCATAAGCAGCTGCTCCTTTCTCACAGCTGAGTTAAGGTAACAACATGCAGGCATTTGTAAGCAAAGGAAACAGACAGACAGTCTCCACCAGCCTTCAGAGGGATTAAGGGATTGTGGATAACATCAAAACCTGAAGGTAAAACGGGGTTTCTGTAATGCCAAAATGTGTTGCCTGTTTGTCCTCAAGCGGAGATCATTTGTAAAAACAGAAAGAAATTGGAGGTGAAGAAAAAAGGCAGGAAGCTACAGATTACAATAGAGCACAGTGAGCATAAGAATAAATCAGGAGGTACAAAACCAGACAAGGTTGGAAGGAGAACAAATTGGGTCAGAAACCATGACTGTGTGCAAAATGTAACCGCAGGGAAGAAGGCGTAAATGTTACTCATCACAGAGAAACAGAAAAAAAACAGAAGTGGATGGAAATTCAGATAAGAGAAAAACACAAACACATCTCACACACTTCACAAGCACATATCTGCCAGCTCTGACCGCTGTGCTGTCACTCCCATGTCTCCGGGATGTGACAAGCAAAATCAGTTTGTGACAAAACTATTGCCAAAAAAAGTGCTCCTGCAGGGGAACGCTAACCACAAGTCTCTTAAAGGGATAGTACACCTGAAAAAAAAATCTTTGATTTCCTTGTCATTCTTTCATAAAGCTGCTCCATTATGTTATTTCATGGATCCGTTTATCTTTAACTGACAGTACCTTTTACTTGTACAGACATGAGATTTATTTTATTTATCAATAATTTATTGACATTGTTATTAATTATTTATGTTGACATTTTGTACAAGAGCCTGTTGTTAAAGAAGTGTGTGATTTTCTTTTTTTTTTTGTCCAAATGTTCCTTTTTTTCCACATGTAATGTTTCTTATGATCAGAGTCTCTCACTGCAACAAATTCACAGATGGACAACAAGAAAAGAGGAGAATGTGATAGATAGAAAATTACGTCTCTATTTACTCCTGGAATTAAAATCCGATGTTAAGAAAAGATCCTAAAGAGGACACCAAGCTTTTAAACATTTAAATGCTGGCATACATGCAAAATATACAATTATTGAATTGGCTTTCTTTATCTAACCATAGAGGTGAAATCTGGAGTAATCCAGTCAATCCAATTTTCAATCTTTTGCAAGTGCATTTAGCTTCACCTGACAACATATCTAAACATATCTTAACTAAACTAAACTTTATTTCTCTCCATTCACTTTTTTAGATCAAAGGCTGGATCTGTACAAGCACCATATCAGATTATTAACTGGTCATTTATCAGCAGACAGATGTCAGTAGCGGTTAAATGACTCCAGCTTCAAGGTTAATCTGGTTCAGACCAATAGGAGCCATACAAGAGAGGGGAGACAAAAAGACTTTGAGTTAAGAGTTAAGACACATAAGTTGTGATATGCTCTGAAAAAAAGAAAAACAGAAGGACAGAGTGAGACAGTGGGGGAGAAGAGGAGGAGGAGGAGGAGGAGGGATGGGCGATTGTCTTTGTTAGCTTGTGTGTTAATTATGGGATGCCTTCTTTCCCGCCGTCGGCAAGGGGACGGCGGCATGGAAACAGCTGTTCCCCTGTTACCGCGGAAACAAGAGAAATGTTTGACATTAAAAAAAAAAAAAGACTTATTCCTACAAGGCTGTTTGTGTTTGTATTTATTCTCTCTCTCAATCTCTTTTGCTCTTTGTGTGTGTGTGTGTGTGTTGGTATGACTTAAGTTTCCTTTGGACACACACCAGACTTAAGACTAGTTAATTGGGGATGGTTTGTGCAATTGGGGACAAAAGCTGTGTCCCCAATTGGTAAAACACTGACTTTTGGGTCAGTGGTTAGGGTAATACTCCAGGAAATTAATGTAAATCTGTAAATACCCCAAAAGTGACTCAAGTAAACCTCTGTGTGTGTGTGTGTGAGCGAGAGAGAGAGAGAGAGAGAGAGAGAGAGAGAGAGAGAGAGAGGGAGGAAGGTTTTGTGTTTAATATTCATGAGAACAGACATTTCCAGGTGCGAAAAGCTGAGCAGAGAAAATATCCTGACAGAGGGACATGGTTTTCTGGAAGCTTCTCTCTGACTTGTTTTGACACTCAAAGTATTCTGCCACATTCAGAGGCGTCAGAGATGTTCAGCTGCCACCTTGATACATGCTGCTCAAGACAGAAGCACCCAGCTGCTACCATCAGTCCTCGAATAAACCTGCAGGGGCTGAAACAAAAACTGATCTGCGCTCCAGTTTTTAGCAGTATGACTTGGTTGCAACTCCATGTTTCAATTAGTAAAAAACAAAATGTTGCTTTGAAACACACAGATTAGGGGTGAATTAAATCACACATTTATCTCTCATGTCTCTGCATTGAGTACAGAGCAGGGATTAGCTTAGTTTAGCTAAGCCTGGAAACAGGGAAACAGCTAGCCTGTCTCTGCCTATTCAAAATAGTTGAGAGCACACAATAACAAACAAATTGCATGTATTAAACAAATTATGTATATTGTGTTAAACTATATGTTTTAGGGATACTGTAGGTGTATTTTGAGCTTTGGGGAGAGCCAGACCAGCTGCCTTCAGCCTTTATGCTAAGCTAGGCTAATTGCTTCTACTTCTAGCTTACTTAATACACTGGAGTGGTGTTGATCTTCGCATCTAAGTTTCAGCAAGAAAACCAAAGAGCATATTTGTGAAAATGTCACAATTTATTTAAAAAAACAAAGGCCCACCATGAGCCTCCAGAACAGCTTCAGTGATCCTTGACATTAGAATCTCTTCTTCATCTGCCCAAAAATCTTGTGCAAAGTCTCCTAGGAGGAGGCTGTTACAGCAGCACATATTAATGCCCATGTTTTTTTTTTAACAAACACACATGGCTGTAAGGTGTCAGGTGTCCACATAATTTTGGCCATGTTGTGTATGTTTCTACAATCATTATTCAGATTTTTTTTTTGTTTTTGCTTGGATTCTCGGTAGTAAACTTCCACTTTGTACTAAAAGCTGATTTCAATACAAAGCAAACAAAACAAGTTTAAGCAAACACATTCAGGCTAACATGCGCTTTAAAAGCAATGCAAGTACAATGTTTTTATCTCTATTTAAATGTTTTGTCCATTTAGGAATGTCATTTCTTCCTCTGTAGATGTCATCTTCGTACATTCTTTAAAACTGGCTTTGACCTTTACAGAAGCTGTCACTTTAAACATCACTTATCTCACTGAATCTTAAATGTCAATGTCATTTTGAACAGTGAAAAAAACAGATAAAACCAAACAGATCATTGTGATTTTGATCTTAATTCTTTCACATCGTTCGGAAGTATTTTTACAAGGTGTGCAAAGGAATTCATGTTTTGTTCAGAGAGTTGGAAATGTGGAATATACTAACTATTATTCAGTCAGAAAAAGAGCTATTTTTGTATTTTTTAGTCTGCAACCCAAGTAATCTCACTGCTTTTAAGTGACAGTACTTGATGGGTCATTGTCATATATGTTTCACCACTGCATTCTACCTCAAAAGAATCAAAGAAGTCTAATTCATCTAGTAGGGAAAGTAGTTTTCCCTCTTTGTGTAGAAAAAGGCAAAGCACAGCTGATATGAGGCAACTGAGAATCTTCCTTTTGCATTTAAGTACAAAAAAACAAGGTATAAAAATAGTAACAGTCCCATGGCACGTAGACAAAAGAATGCAAGAATGAAACAAGCTTTTAAAAAAATAAGTTCATCCTGTTGGATTGGATGTTTTCTCCTCTTCTTCGCTACTGCTGGAGGAAGACAGCGGCACGTCCTCGCCCATCTTCTTTAGTTTGGCCTTGTAGTAAGCCTTCTTCATCCTGAAGGCCTTCTCTTTCTGCCGCGTCGCTCTCCTCTTCTCCCTCATCAGCTCCTGCTCCCACGCCAGCACCTTCATCCTGTTCTCCCACTCCAGGATCTTCATCTGCTGCTGCTGCTCCAGAGCTTCTGTTCTCTGCTGGTGCTCCAGGCGTGACAGGTCTACGGTGTCGTGCTGAGCCGGGCGGTGGCTCACTTCCTCCACCTCACTGCCTGACGAGAGGAGGCGCTGGCTGACGAGCCTGGAGGTGCCTGGAAGTCAAGAGTTCAAAATGGTCAATGAAGTGAACCTTGTGTGCCTGAGTATAGTGGTCCAATATCTATTTTTAAATTTAAAAGTTTCTCCTGATGAATTTTGCAGTCTGGGGTGAAATGTGACAGAAAATCCTGCATGTGATATGACCAGCAGACTAAAAAAATCACAAACCTACAACCCACAAATGACTTTTTTTTTCCTTTAATTTGATTTGAAAATAAATACTACATAGATTTAGTTTAATTCTTTTGAGTCGCCTCAGGCATTTGGCTAGTCACGCCACTTTTGCTCCAAACCAGAGGCCTCCAACACCATCACTAGAGAGGGTGTTTGTTACATCACCTGCACACATACAGATGCTCCAAACAACATACCACTGTATTATAGAGACTAGCTTAACATAAACTGAAATATTTGGACATGGTTCATATGATGTATTTCAATTAAGCTGTTAACATAAGTTGTTTGTTCTCCTTCACATTCTGAAGAACATAATTACTGAATTTTCAATGAGCTTGTCATGTTATTACCTTTGAATAACCATTGTGTTGATTTTTTACAGCTATATAGTGATATTTTTACAGTTAAACTATGTTGAAGACCCCCATCACTCCCCCAATTATAAATACATATATTTTGCATTTTGCATGCAGTGGAGGGTGACTTTAAAATGTTTAACATGCACTTTAATTGTACCATTAGGACTGGAATATGCCAGATCTGATTTCAATTATGGTATGGTAACTCTTTCACTACTGATACCAGTCAATGAAAGATAAATGTCTGCTAATCACCCTCAATAATATAGACAAACAATGACTTTACTAAGCTAAATTTAATCATTCAGAGCCGTTTACATGACCGTTTCTTAACTGAGAGTCCTGCCTTAATCATTTCCATATAAAAATATCACAGTTCATATAAACATATTAATTCAAGGGTCCAGACTGACACCAATATTTGCCAACAGAAAGTGTTTCTAGGCAACAAATACAGTGGCAGCTTGCAGAGCTTCATCTGTGAGTACCTGGTGCTGTGAAGTAAGAAGCAGGAAATGTCACATCTTGCAGCTCTGCATTGTGGGAGTTGGAGTTAGCGGTGGGGCTGTGGTGAAGATCTGACCAGTCGCTCCCTGTGATTCTGTCCAAGGCGTGACGCTGGAGGCAGATGGCCACTTGCTCCTTGCTGTCCTCGGCCTGAGAAAGAAACAACCGAGTGTGTTTTTGATGTGAATGTTTCACGCTGGTGAAACATCTGTCATCTCTAGCATTCAGTGTCTTAGTTGACCATGAATATCAGCTGTTCCAACTGAGGTTAATCTTTGGCTTAAATTCTGTTAATGTGAAATTGCTTGCTTTTAATAAACGAAAAACCAAAACAACCACTTTTAAATATTTACCCGATTCACGCTGCCATTCATCTGCCCAGCAGCATTTATCATCATGAAACCGCCTGTTAATAAGAAAAAAAAAGAGAGAAGCAGACAGACAGGGAGGGACTGCAGGTAAATGTGTTTCAGGAAAATAAGCAGAGAGCGCCTCCTTCTGGTGAACGCTGGTGCAGCATCCTCTTAACACAGCTGCAGCTAAACACATACAGCATGTATCCAATGAACCTTACAGCATCTTCTATTAAGCAATGAAAAGTCAACTTCAAATTTACTCCCAGTAAAGTAGTTTCAAGTTGAAAACAAGAGCTTTCAAAACAGTGCTAAATAATTCATAGTAATTCTGACACTTTCACTTTAACATTGCAGGGATTATTCAATCTGTTTCCTGGTTGAGTTCCTTAAAAGTTTGACAAACGGTTGACACATATTTGACTGACTGCACATTTTTTGGACAATATAGGTAAGATTGTAGATCTTTCAGATGGCGGATTTAAGTTCCACCCTGCTGAAGTGTCCTTGAGCAGGATTAATCCCTAAAAATTTCACCATATTGATGATTAGGTTTATCCCCAATTTTGGGTTAAGCCTATTAAATTCCTTTGGAGGTTATGAATCAGATTGTATGTTTAAATGGATAAATCCTCCTTGCGATTAGAGCATTGTCTGATATGCACCTATTTTTATTTATTTATTTTTTATTGTTATCATTGATATATAGGCAGCATTTTATGTATATTTAATCCTTTTCTTAATTCAACTTTGATATATACACAAGGTCTGAGTTGACCTGAGTTGATGTCTCACTCTGCTAATCTGAGCTGTGACACTACTGCTGCTGTGGACTGTCTTGGAGCAGACACCTTCAGTTTATAATTGTAGCATCCATCATCCAACTAAGTATTGATGACACACTTAGTATTTCTAGTAGTTTTTAATTTGATGAACATGTGGGCTGATACGCGAAAATGAACTAAATCAGTTTTATTTCTATTTTATAAAAACCATGTCATGTAACAAGTAACAACAAGTAATGAACACCCTGTAACACCTTTACAGACAGTAACACATTTTGCTCAAAAATCCAGTATCAGTCCAAAAATCAGTCCAAATACCAATCTAAGTATTAAGTCAAATCAAAATGATCAATTGAGTTAGTTGGTAAGTTTTACATGGGTGACCCCACATTTGGTGTTAATGTTAACTAATGGATACATTGATGCATTCTGATATATTCTAAGGTTATTACAGGGTTTTCTACTTGGATTAACAGGCTTGTTATTTTGTAAAAAAAAAAAAAAAAAGAAGAAGAAAAAAAAGTTACTTTAAAAAAAGTTACTTTTAAAAGTTACACTTAATTTATTCTACCTTAATTGAAATTTTATGACCTGTTTAAGGTATAAATTAATGAATGACAAACCAATAATAATTTCCATTAAAATACCTTAATTACTTTTACTAATAATTAATTAATTACTTTACAATTGATTAATGAAGTAGTATTAATAGGTAGATTAATTGTATTTTTAGATAAAATAATAATAAAGAAACAAATAAGAGCTCAGTGTTATAATTACGAATAAACACTGCTGATGATATGAAGAGGAACACAAGGACACTTCAGCAGGCTGCAGATGTTCAACTAAAGATATAAAAGTAGAAACTCGATGAAAACCATGAAACATAACTATATATCAAAACTTTCCAAAATGATTTATACTAACGTTACACTGCAGGGTGTATCTATTGTTGATTGTTGTCATCCAAATATCTAAAATATGCACATACATAATATGACCCAGAAGGAAAAGCTTCAGGTGATGACCTGAAACGCTGAAACAGATGTTTCAACACTCGCACATCTCCACTGTTGTGGTGGACACACACACACGGGCGCGCGCGCGCGCTCACACAACAAAAAACAACCCCCACACACCATCTGAATAAACGACGATGACTGGGTTAGAATCACATGCACTAAGAACTATTTCTTTTTAGCCTGTTTTTTTAAGTGAAGCTACCTTCCACCAGCTTGCGGACCGCTGCTTTGTGACCAGCTCCCCCTGCGTGGCTGGTGAGAGCAGCCTCGCCCATGGTCTGAAGTTTGATTGATTTACAACAGGCCCTGCAACGGGCGAAGTGAATATCCTGGACGTCTTTAACCAGCCAGTCCTTATAAATGTCCTTTGAGAGCCAGGAGTCTTGAAATTTACATTTTCCAGGCATAGTTAGCTATAAAGTTGGCTGGACCGCTTCTTCACGGCCAGCCGCAACCTCTTACCTCCTGATGCGTTCACGGTCTACTCAGAAGCTCCGATGGTCTGAGAATGTACCACTGCGCAAATTGTTTGAAATAAGCCTACTACGTCCTTCTGAAACAAACCGACATTGTGTGAGAGTGGGATATTGAAACTATAGAATATATTTTCTTCCAGTGTGAATCTCTACAGGAAATTTCAGCTTTCATTTCAGTGCTGGCCTCAATCTAAAGATATGTCGCTACACCTTTTAAATGTGATGTCTATTAAAGCTGGAATAAGGAGAAAAACTTGCATTTTCTGGTAAACAACTGGATTTTATTCATAGATTTAAATATTTGAATTGTGCTGCTTGAATATGATCCTTACTCTACTACTACTACTACTGTATTAATTTCTTACTCTTTTTATTTGTCATTTGTTTGTCTTTATTACTGTTTCAGCATGACTGTACGTTTTGTATTATTGAAATATGCCATAAAAGTTTGTAACTGGATCTTGCACAATAAAAAAACTTCTGAAACAAATTAGGAAACAACATTAAAGTTAAGGCAGCATTGGTATATCGAGTTATTTCATATGACATACTATGTTTTACTGAAATATATCAGAGCAAATGACAAAATGTGTAGGAACAGCATGATTGCATCTGTTGCTGTAGTTAAAAATACCTTATTTGTTTGTGTAAATAAGCGTCAACAGAAGTTAAAGACAGGAACATGGAATACCTAGTCTTTTATTGTAAAATATGCCCATTAAACTAGTTTTTACAGAAAACACCTAAATGTAGCACAACTCAACGGCGCTCTGTCACGTGTGTCGTTCCTCTTTCTAACCAATCAGCGTCCAGAAAGCCAGCAATGCAATCTGATTGGTTAAAACGCAGCAGAGCAGAAACACACGAGGACTAGTTGTGGAATCGTAGATGAAAATAAAGATGTTTTAATGCAGATTTGAAACACACCTCTGTGGTTTCTGAGGCATTTTGTGAGTAAAGCACGTAACGGACTCGTTACTTACCTGGAAAAGTTACTTTGCTGGGTTTGTTGCCACCCAGAAGCACGATAAGTGTCCTGTTGTTAGCTGTGTTGGCTAAGTGAAAAGCTAATGGTGACTGTATTCAGCGCAGCCTTCAACGTGTTTTATATTCAACAAGCTATTCGCTGTTTTGTCTTTTTTTCTGTCTCTGCCATCTGTAAAACAAGCGTGTGCTGTTACTTGATGTCTATCAGTCACCACTGATGTGCCTTCACTGAACAAGTCCCAGGTCATTAAGAGATGGAGACAGCAGCTCTGGTAGCTCCAGTCACAGCTCTTGAGTTCCTTCAGGATGCATTTTTGCTGTCAGGTAGGCAGCAGTGTTCAGACTATCAACGTACAAGTTATTAATTCAGTGATGCACTGATACTGTTGTTCACTGTCATAAAGAAATCCGTTTTCTCCATATTGGCCAATACTGATATACAATATTTGTTGCGGTTTCACCACAAATATAGATATACAATACAAAAGTACAAGTGTCTAACACGTTATGAGCCAACATACTTAAAATCACCACTATTCTGCTTTTTAAATGTTTTAGTTTGACTATAAATGTGAAAAGACTGCTCCTCTCCCTTTTCCTTGAGATTGTCATTTTTTGTGTTAAATGATAATTATTTATGATTTATGAATTTATGATCTTTTAGAAGGGTCAGCCCGTTCTGTATATTCATTCAGTTGTTCTGCCTGTGTTGTTGGGGGCAGACCAACTTTTCAGTCAGGGAGAGAGGGAGAGTGGCAGCAGGTTGGGTGTTGTTAGGATGTGGGAAGATGGGTACAACTGTTCTGTAGTAAATTACATTTGGTTTCACTTGGTGCACTTATGAACTGTTTGTGTTCTTATAGACTATTATTATTTTTATTATTATTATTATTGTTGTTGTTGTTGTTGTAGTTGTGCTTATAATATACAGGTTGTGATGGTCAGCAGTAACAGAAACATCCAGTGTTTATAATTGTGTGGTGTTCTGTATGCTTTGAAAGCCTAGAATCTGTGTAGCTCACCCCCATGCTTACCTGAGCAGGTGGTAGGTTCCAGTTAGGTGAAGCTGAGAGGGTAAAATATCAGAGGTAGTAAGGAAGAGAGTAGGTTTGCAGCTTGCTGTGAGGCTGCAGATTTAATTAAGTATCAAGTTATTTTTTAAATTTCCCAGGGTTCAGTTTTTGCCTTGGTTTCATTAATATTTTTGTTAATAAATATCACTGTTTTGTGCACTTTTTTAACTTAAGTTAAAGTTAAGTTTCAAGTACAAAATAACATGTTCTGCTCTTTATATAGTGTGGTATCACTACAGTAAACTTCATAAATGATTGCTCAACACAAATTTAACCTAATTTGTGTAATCCTTTCCTGGCAGGTGAGGGTCCAGTCTTGACAGTGTACAGTCTCCAGCCTCACCCTAAACCCTGTGCCTCACTGAGCGTACTCCAACACTACAGAATCCACGGGATAAGACCAAGAATCCTGTCAACTTTCCAACCACAGAGCTCTTACACAGGATCTTGTGGCAGGAAGAAAGATGGTTTGATTTTCACTTTTTGAAATTCATTTCTTCTGTTGTGTTGAGATAGGGGTTTTTCCACTTATAGCGGGATATTAAAAAAAAAAATGAACCAACAGATTTGTGTGAAATGGGATGGACAGGATATTATCTTTGGCTGTAATTGCTAGTTGAAAAATTGTTCAGAGTTGGTAAAGAGTTAGCAGAATTTCTGTATTTGTTCACTCACATAAATCATAATAAGTCCCCTCTCATCTGTCAATCTCCAGGTCTGAGCTCCACCACACAGCCCAACTTCTGTGACTTAGCAGTGTTTGGAGGCAAGGCTATAAGGCTGGTGAGGCTCCATGATGGGGAGCATCTGCACCTGGAGATCCTGGGTCCCCTCATGGAGCTACAGGACTGGGCTCTGGATGTCCGCTGGCTCTCTGGAGACAAACAAACACTTCTCTGTGTGGCTGTAGCCCACAACAGTGCTCTTCTCCTGGATGTCAGTACAGGAAATGTCCTGGTTCGGCGCTCATGTATGGAGGGGTGTCTGCTATACTCTGCCCTGCTTCTTGTACATGAATCTTGGGCTGACACTGTCTTAGTAGGAGGGACTGTTTTCAACCAATTGGTTGTCTGGAAGCCTGGAGGAGGAGGAGGAGGAGAAAATAATGATTCTGACCACAAGGCTCCAGTTGAAAGGCGTCTGCTGGGGCACAGCGGGGTCATCTTCAACATCTCCTACCTCCAGGAGAAAGGATGGCTGGCTTCAGCCTCTGATGACCGCAGTGTAAGGGTGTGGGGTGTTGGTGCTTTAGGGGGCCCTGAGGGGGATTGTGGGGACTTGAACCCGGCTTGTTTACGGGTCCTATATGGACACCAGGCTAGGGTATTCTCTGTGCGTCTCTCCCCAGGGAAAGTGTTCAGTGCTGGGGAAGATGGGGCCTGTTTAGTTTGGGACTGGGCTAGAGGTGGGACGGTGGCTCGCACACTGAAGGGACACCGAGCAGGGGGAGTTCGTGCGCTGGCGATCAGTGAGGGAAAAGGAGACAAAGCAACCCGAGAGAGATGGGTGGCTACAGGGGGAGCGGATGGAGGGGTGAGGTTGTGGAGGGTGGATGAGAGTGAGGAGAGGAAGGAGAAGATGGAGGACACAGTGACAGAGAAGCTAACTGACCTGAAATTTTCTGGTGAAGGTATGCCTAAAGTGGTTTGTATAGCAGGAGAAGAGGATAAAAACACAAACTGGAGCCAGTGTAAGTTTGTGGTTTGCACTGATCAAGGAATAGTGTACCAATACAGCAATGGGCAGTGGGAGATCGTGTGGCAAGGGACTCTTGAGTTTCAGTCCTATTGTGTGATGGAAACAGTAACCATCAGTGTGAAAGACTCAACAGCTAAAGCTAATTTGTGTGCTGTTGGTAACCTCAGCGGGTCCATACAGATCTTCCCCATGTCTTATCCTCAGTCTGGAATCCTTCTCACAGCTGGATCAGGGAAGATTCACAGTCTTATTTGGGAACAGGGAGGAAAAAACGTGTATTTGCTAGCATCAGGTGCTGAAGGAGTCGTCTATCGATGGTGTATCGAGGTGAAATTAAATGAAAACTGTTCTTTGTCACTTAACGTAAATCCCCTTCCTTCTTTCCTCCTTCCCCCCTGTGCCAAACGCTGGCTGACAGCTTCAGTATGCCTCCACGGGTTGCTGTGGGTGTGCGGGGACAGGAGAGGCTCCCTGCTTTTGTTTCAGGAAGGAGGAAAATCTGAGCACAAGAGGGAAGATGAAGGTTTGCTGAAACAAACCGATGAAGAAGCTTATGAAAATGGCAGCAGTGGAGACAGAATAAGTGAAATGAGGGAGAAGAAAGAAAGAAAAGAAGTACATGACCTAACGCTGCAGCCACTGAGCTGTCTGTTCGGGGTGCACGGAAAACAAGGTGTAACCTCAGTGTATGAATACCAGGGACTGCTCTATAGCACAGGGAGGGACGGCTGCGTAAGGGTCTTCAGAGTGCGTCCAACACCACCAGAAAAACTTGAAGAAAGTAGAAAAAATAGCAATGAAAGAACCACAGAGAACAAGGGAGGGCTTCAGCTGGAGATTCTAAGAGTCCAGAGGGCCTGCAAGGGGATGGAGTGGCTCGAGAGAGTTTTGATTCTGAAACCTGAAAGCCCTGAGGAGGAAGAAGTGGAGGAGGAGGATGAGGTCAGAGATGAATGTGAGAACCAATATAAGACAGAAAAGCTGGAAGTTGCTGTAGAGGAGAGCTTTGGAGGCAAACAAGTACAGATGGAAAACAAGGGAGGAGAAGCCAGGTTTGTCATCCTCGGCTTCCACGCGGTCCAATTTGTGGTTTGGGACCCGGTGAAGCAGGAGAGACTGTTAGCGGTGCCTTGCGGTGGGGGCCATCGCTCTTGGAGTCTCTGGCCATCCCATAAAGGGGTTTGGCCCGGATATGGGGCTTTGGTCTTCATCAAGCAGGGGGCTGTCATGGCTTCCCAACCCCCTGGAGAGACACCGAGCTGGGCTGGGAGAGCAGGAAGGACTGGAGGGTGGGTTCTGAGAGAGGGGGTCCATGGGAGGGGGATCGGGTGTGTATGCAGGCTGGGGAGGATAAGGGGATTGAATGAGATTCAAACAAGGACAACTGAAAATATGAGTGGAATGATGAAAGATGAAGTAAGGGGGGTGCAGAGAGAGGCGGGGCAATGGGAGATAGTGGTGACAGGCGGAGAGGACACTAGTTTAACTGTCCTGGCGGTACATCCCAACTCGGGCAGCGTCAAAGTTCTCTCAGTTATTACCGACCACATCTCAAGTGTCCGGACAGTGACGGTGGCAACACGTGAAACCCGATCACAGTCTCTCTCTGCCCTGCTTGTCTCAGCCGGCGGCCGTGCTCAAATGCAGTGTTATCGGCTGGTGATCGGCTGCGACAGCCAGAGACTGGCTCCTTCCTGCCAGGTGATCCAGGTGGCCAGTCACCGATTGGATGAACAGTGGGAGAGAAGGCGCAACCGACACAAGACGGTGAAAATGGACCCTGAAACGAGGCAAGTTGACGGTTGCAATGGACGAGACATGATTAGAAATAGATATGGTGTCATCCCATCACCCAGGTTTATTTTCCGCACATACACAGTGTAATGAGATTTTCATTCATAAAAAGATGGATGAATTCTTTATTTATGAAGGGCTTTTTCCTGCATCCCTCCCCTCTTGTCATTCTTCTAATCTCCGTCCTTCGCGCTGTCGTCCATCTTCATCAAGAAAAGAATATAGAGAATATATCTCATATGTCTTTTCAGCTTTTTCAATGAAGCTAAATTCACTCTCTACCTTCCTCCTTTAAATCTACCCCTGACCCAGTCTTACCTGTTGTGCCTGTGTGTTTTCAGGTACATGTCCATAGCAGTGGTGGATGAGAAGACCGACTGTGTTCTTCTGGCTCTGGCCTGCAGCGACGGGGCTGTCAGGTCGGTGTCCATCATATAAAAATGAAAACTTTTCCACACATCTAAAACTTGCTCTCAGGAGCTGTGGAGAGAGAGAGCTGCAGCCATATAGAAACAGAATGTCTGCCTACTGCATTAATTCTCTCAAATCAGTGTTTTTTTTTCATAAAATAGTAGCAATGGCAATTGTTACTGTATGTGAAATAAAGTTGAAATGTGTATATAGCTTCAATGTTGCTTTAGATACTGTGTGTACTGTCCTTCATGAGTGCCATCACTGTTTTCCAGATTGTTCTCAGTCAGTGAAGTTGAACGTCAAATTGATTTGTTGTGGGAGACCTTTTACCACCAGCGTTGTGTGCTCAGTGTCACCACCTGCAGCCTGGAGGATGGAAAAGGCAACCGGTAGGCAATAATTACTTATATATATTATACTATAGATATTAATTGATAATATATTTTTTGTGCACAAGCCCTATAATGAATCTAAAATAAAAAAAGGTTGCTGTTCATAACCCTGGTCACATTTTAAAGTACGCTACAACAAAGAGTTGTGACTGGCAGATGAAACTGTGGAATATAATAAAAAGAGCTCAGAATATTGAAGTTTTACTTTCAGTGTCCAACAGGAAAATATGGACACAATCTCTCATGTACAGTGATGTTTCCTCTCTTTCTCAGGTGTAAGCTGCTTTTGAGTGCTGCAACAGACGGGAAAATTGCAGTGTGGGATCTGACTGCAGCTTCTTCCTTATCAACCGATCCTCCACCAATCCCTTGCCTCAGCATTCCCGCCCACCATAGTGGCGTTAACTCACTGGCTGTTTGGGCAGAGAAACTGGGACAACAAGAGGGTGGTTGCTTGGTAACTGTTGCTAGCGGAGGGGATGATGGGCAGCTGACAGTGTCCAAGATTAGGGTGCAGTACCCAGAAGATAGCAACACGGGGGGCAGCAGTGGGCTTTCACAGATTTCTCTACAAACACAACCCCAAAGCCATCTTCATCTTCATCTCCTCTCCCAGTCCCACATCCCATTGGCCCATGCTGCCCCTCTGACCGCCTTGAAGCTCCTGAGCCCGGGACTCATGGTCTCCGCTTCCTCAGATCAGAGGGTTTGCCTGTGGAGGGTCTGCAATACCGGGATCAGCCACAGAGGGGCGCTATACTCCCATGTTGCAGATGCTGCAGGACTCGCTGTGTGGGAGGGTCAGGTGATGGAGGGAGATGAGAAAAGGAAGACATTGTTTGAGTCTGAGCAGGATATTGCAATTTTGGGAGAGAAAGGGAGTCAGTCGGGATTAGAGACGATGGGTGAGACAGGTGTGAGGTTCAGTAACAAACAAACAGCTGATGAGGGGGGAGAGGAGACAGCCTCTGAGTGTAGAAATCAAACAGAGACTGACAGCGGAGGTAAAGCAGAGAGGAGTTTTAAGATTTCCTGTGAGAGAAGGAGGAAGAGAGAAGAGACAGGATGGGTGCTGGTCTGTGGTCAAGGCTTCCAGCTGCTACAAGTCAGAAATACAGAGATAGATGAAGATATGGTGACAGAAGAGAGAAGGAAAAGGTGAATCACAGTAAAGTGAGTTCAAAAGAAAAGTCAACATAAGTGGAATCAAAACATAGAAGCGGTCCAAACAATCACTTTCTCAATGGACACTTTTTTGGCCATTATATGTGAATTTTCAGTAAAAGTCCTTAATTGCAGCTGCATGTGTTGATATTAAATTAATTTTACTTGAGAAAATTTTGAGTACATTTTTAATAAAGTTAAATTATTATCTCACCTTCTTGTTGTTTTTGGTTGCAGTTATATAGGTCATTTATGATTTAATTATAAAACAAAAGAAAGTCAAACAAATCTGTGTTTAATTTCTCTCATGTAGTTTTATATTGATTAAAGTTTGCCTTTTCTGAAAACTTAAGTCTATCATTTATTTCTGCTAACTTGAAAAAACATAAATTTGAAAGTGTGTGCAGGGATAAATTTCTGCCTGTAACAAAGCACCAAAAGCATTTGGTGCTCATCAAGGAAAAATTAAAAATGATCTCATGGCTATTTGAGGAGAATATTAAAACAATCTCTGATGTGTTTGTGCCATCTGTGGCCTCCTTCAGGGAATAGCGCCACACTGTATAAAGATGGCTGAAATGACAGGAGTTATTTTTAATACAGTATGTTAAATGTCAGCCAGCCAGGAAAGAGCCTCGTGCTGGAGGAGAGCCTTGGGACCACGTTTTTGGCAAGAACACAGGCCACAGCAAATACACCCTTCACCAAATGTCTCCATGCAGCAAAATCCATAAACAATAATGTTTTGGGGAGATATGTGGACTCCTGAGTTGCCAGCGTGTTAGGTACTTAAATCCAGATTATTTTTCTAGCGAAAAAGCTTCTTTTTCCACCATCATGACAGACTTAAACCTGGTAGATGACACATGATGATATACATAAGAAACAAAAAATGTATACAAACCATTGCAAGTGAGTGCTACAATCTTTGCAGGAGCTGTTTAGAGATTGATTAAGTCCTGCAGAGTGTGAAGAATCCAAATCCCTGTGGAGACTAATCGAACTAATCTTGTAGAAGAGTTGTTCCCAACTGGAGAGTCATGAGTAAACAAGAAGAATATTTCTGCTACACAAAATTATGAGTTATGTTAAACATTTTATCAACTTAGGTTGAGGTCATTTCCAAAAACCTCTTGAGCCACTGATGAAGAGAGATCTGACCTCATCACAGATGTGTGCTCTTGTTTTTGTGGAGGCCAACTGGAATTGTCACCCTTGACAACAAAGACATTTTTGTTCAGTCCTCACATCTTCGAAGGGCTGTCTGCAAGTGAAGAGTTCATGTTAGATGTGTAGTAGCCAGAAAATATGTTATGTTAATAGGGTACTCATGCATAGCAGTATAAAGTGTGTGTATTTGTATGGAAAGTATTTGCATTTCAGACTTAGAATTTGCATTAATATTCAGAACAGGACTGTTACTTATTACACACATTCTCAAGACTCAATTTTAATGCACTAGCAGGTCAAGAGCGTGAACCTTGAGTGTGTGTGTTTGGTCAAAGGTGAGGATTTGTATAAGCGTGCCCACCTCTACTGTGATTATGTTGTGTACATTTGTTAAGAAATGCTAATTTATCACAGTTGAAGCCGAATGTGTTGTCATATGAAGTGCTAATGCTGCCTAAGTGGCAGGTTGATATGGGACTGTGTGCTCAATAATTTGCATATTTGGCTTTATGTGTGTGTGTGTGTGTGTGTGTGCATGTGAGTGTCTGCCTAGTATGCAAATGTCACTGTGTCGAATAAAGTGTGTGAGACAGCTAGCAGCATGTTCACCAGAGCCACGTTAAATGTCACACACTCACTCTAATAGTGAGTTCACATTCACCTGCTTGGAATTTAAATGTAGATGTCAGATTAAGTGAGCACCTGTATCCCTGTGTGTGTGATGGTCTAAAACGCTGATGTTACTGAAGACGTGAGGTAAATGAGATGTGTGTATGCCTGCCTGTGCTTCTGACAATATCTGTGCATGTGTGTGTGTGTGCGTGCATGTGGAGAGCTACATGGGGGTCAGAGCCAATGAAGGGGCCAACTGCAGGTATCCATGAATATTTTAATATTTTAGGCTCGTCTCACATTGCCTTTTGTCAGGCACCCATCTCACCACCTGCCACTCACAACAGAGAGAAAGGAGGAAGAAAGAGGGAGGAGGAAAGATAATGTCACCCTGAAAAAAAAGAGAGAAGGGGGGAGAAACCGAGAGGAGAGGAGGAAAGAAGTAAAAACGATAGGTTGTACGCTCCTATGTTTATTACCCCTGTCACTCACAAACAGAAGAGAAAGGCAAAGAGGGAGGAAAACATAAAGCACCCTTCTCAACTTTGTTCTAAAGAAAAGGAGAAGGAGGGAGAGAAAGCTAGAGTCAAATCACCCGTGTAATCACTTACAAGGGGATGAGGGGGTGAGAGGAAAGGGTGGGGGGAGAGTGAAACCACTGGTGCTGACAAGGTAAAGGTGAAGCAGGTGAGGAGGGAGGAAAGGTGGGGGGAGGGGATAGAAATGGAGAAGGCACCTGCTACACTGAATGTCACTGCTGATGTTTGTTGCGTTGCAGAAGGTAAAGAGGGAAAGACAGAGGAGTGAGATAGAAAGAAAGAGGCAAAGACAGGAAGAAATTAAAGGAGAGATGAGGCAGAAGATTTAGGAGGAGTGAAGAAATGAGGTGTTAGTTGAAACACAAAAAGGATGACTCTTTCCAAGACCAGCATGTGTCCCTGGGATACATTTTATGTTTTAAAGGAAGACTTTGTTCTTTAAAAAGACCCGATCTGAATGAATCATCTTCAGTCTTCAAACGACATGTGGAGAGACCGGAAGTGACTTGTGGAAGCCAGCTTGAGAAATCATCAACGTCTGTACTGTTGATGATTTAATTTTTTGATTTTTAGGGAAATTGTGCCTGAATCTTTTTTTGTGTGAGGGATGCTTTGCTTGACCCAGGAGAACAAAGAATAAGAGTGTTGCTGTCAAAGTACAGACGAAGTGACATTTTACACTCATTAAAGAGGTATATACACTCTTTCACTGAGCTCTCTATCACTACTTCTGACAATGTGTCACTCACTGTGTTTATTTCTTGTCTTCTACCTCACCCCTGATCTGCAACTCTGAAGCTTTTTATAAACTTCAAGAGGTCAAGAGGATGTTCTTCAGTTTAGAGGATTTTTTTAATTATCTTTCTGTCTTTATCAGGATGTTTGGTGCAAGGACACAGCAGTGACCATTCCTTATTTCCCATTTCAGACTGTCACTCATGCTCACAAAATGACTAAATGTTCCATTTGAAACCCAACTGAAGTATTGCTGAGACTGTAAAGTGCATCATGAGCATACACATGGTGAAATATTTGCTATATTGGTGTTTCAAAAATAACAAAAAACAACGTGCATTGTAGATCGTCAAAGTTTTTAAAAAGTAAACAGTGAGAATAATTTGAATGTGTGTCTATATTCTGTTACATATCTCCTTTTTGTTCTAATACATTGTTAAAGATTGAAGTTAACTGTTTGCACACCGCCTTGTTGTCTCAAAACTTAACAGAGTTGAATAATATTTGGTGGGAAGTTGGGTCATTGATCAAAAAACAAGTGATAATGTTGTGGTGCAGATCCAGGATTTCTTTACAACATTAAAGCTGAAGAAACAAGACTGAGTCTGCAGCTATGCTAACAGCGTTGTGAGGCCATATACAACAGTGCATGTAGCAAAATGCTAATGTCAGCATGCTAACATGCTCACATAGCTGATGATAACAAAGCACCAGCTAAAACACAAATTGTCATTCCTAATAAATGCATATTTATATTGCAGTGTGTATGAACTGTTCCTGTATGATAATAGAGGCAAAGTCTGCAGTGCATATCAGTGTGACATACTTATGTCTGCTCCCAGGCTCTCGGACTGGTGATGTCACGTGAACGGCTGCCTCTGATTGGTTCATCTGGGAGTAAAACAACAGGTGATCCACTCCTGACCCACTCACCTTTATATGCTGAAAGATAAGTGATAGTACTTACCCTCAAGAACTGCAAACATATTCATGAATTAAGTTATCTTATAATAATAAAAGTGTACTATCTAATGCTTTTTGTGAAGCACAGAATTCTCAGAATGAGTGCAAAATGATTTTTGGCACCGTGCTTTGCTGTCTGACAGTGTCTTCTCATAAATGCTTAAGTACGAAATTTTCAACTGGTTCTTTAAACAAATGAAAATAAGAAGCATTGATGTACTGCAGACTTACACACCTCCTTCCATTTACTGATGGTGTTTACACTCTGTATGAAATTAGTTTTCATGATAATATCCTGACTATTCACATATCCTTAATAATGCTTGTATATTCTTGAAATTGAGAATATAACCAGTCTCTGGTGTGCTTGAGATAATTTTGCTAAATGCACACTAATTTTAAAACATAAAATACTGTATTAAGAGATGTTTTTACTGGAACACCATGAACTGACACCACTCATCTCTTTTAAAATTTAATTTTCTATTGCTGCCACTTGAGGCACAAATTTACTTTGTGCTTGTGATCAGAAATGTAAGACTTAGTCCAGGATTAATCAATATCACTAAACAGAAGTATTACAACCACATTTATAGTTCAAATAAATTGATTTCTGATCTAATAATCTAGTAATGTGATACTTCCAGAGCGCTCAGATATTAAGTTATACAGATCAACAACAGAGCTGATTTGTCATTGTGTTTGTCATTGTCTTTTTTATTTTTTCCTCATATCTCCCTTTTCCTTCTGAAGCCAAGCCACCTGTCTCCTCCCCTGCTCTACAGCGCCGTCACCAGGACAAACGCCGAAAACACAGCCAGCAGCAAACATCCTCATCCTCCTCCTCCTCTCACCCTCATCCAGGGCCTTCCATCCTCTCAGACACTAGCATGACACCTTGGGGAGGCCTGGATCTCTCTGAATCCTCCTTTACCTCAATCCCCCCACCTCCTCCTCCACGACAACCTCAACCTCCACCTCCACCTCCACCTCCTCCTGCTCCTCAGCCCACGCCATCTACCCCTTATCGTGGGAGACAGAACGAAGATGAAGATGCTTCAAGTTTTAACTCCCAAGTTCCATCCCCACCTGTGACAGTCCCTCAAGACAGTGCAGGTATTGGTTGAACCAGCCATATTGATTTCTAACCATGTATTTTTGAAAATAAAGTCAAGCTGTATGTTTACTTTTTATTGTTTTGATTTAAATGGAACATAATCCATACTGTCCCTTAGAAACAAGACCATAAAACATCCAGCTGAGTCCAACTGTAGACATCACATACCTCAAGGAGACCTTGTTTTTTTATTGATAGTTTATTTGGTGTTGAATAGCATATTACCTAAATAGCTAAAAACAGAAAAACAAATGTTTCAATTAGAATTAGTGAAAACATGCATTGCAATATTATATGTACTTATGTAATACTAGTTTTATAAGGAAGTGTGTTCAGGTACACATGAATTAAATCTCACAGTAATTTAGTATATTTTGGTTTAGTTTTAGTTTTCATTATTAATGCTAATTGGGCATTAGAACTAACTAATTAAGCCAGATTTTTTTCCCCTGCAAGTAAACAATGCCTCTTTCACTTAGACATTTTTGATAGGTCATAATAGGAAAAGCACAGGTGTTAATAATCAAATTAATGATGCATGAATGCCATTTAGCTGCTTGAGTTTCAGGGTCCTGCTATTATGTGTGATGGTTCACTGTCACACTGTAATGGTTTACTGGGACACTTTACTATAACAGAGGTATTGTTAATGCAATTAGTAACACCTGTGCTTTTCCTACTTATGGGTGCCTGCTTGTTTTCTAAGAAGTGATGTAACACACTCTTACAAGTGTTTCAGCAATTCTGGCTGATTAAACACTTTGACTTTTCACAGCATTTCAGTTTGGCGTCGCATTAAGCACTTAAGTGGTATTCAAAAGCACTCGTTAAAATTGTTATTTACAGCTGTTCTTTTTCTGCTATTACACGTCAAAAAGTCTGCAGTGAAAGCAGTTTATTATGAAGATGATATAAGTATGATTTGCAAGAGGAGTGAAGGAGGTGTCAGTGAAGCACAATCTGCATGCCTGAGGAGAAGTCTAATCAGGTTAAGCACTGACCTAAAAAGCAGCCTTTTCCCAATTGGGGACACAGCTTTTTCCCCAGTTGGACAAGCCGCCCCCAGTTAACTGATCTTAATTCTGGAATTTGGCCCCAAAAGTAGCCTATGACAGACCACACAAAATCTTTACAAAAGTCCACTTATGGGGACAGTTTACTCAGTTGTCATATTTTCAGATGTTTTCCTATCAAAGCATCTTCTCTCACTTTATCCATGTCTGTCCCTCTCTGTCTCTGCAGGTGGAGGGGGCAGAGAATTGCGGGCGAGGCGGAGGGTGTTGCCCCAGCGCCGTGTGCCTCGTCCTCCCCGTCTCCCGCCACTGCGTCCGGTCACCAACCTCAGTTTCTCCCGGAGCTTTACCTTCTCTTTCTTCGAGCTGCCACTGCACCAGTCACCTCGCTGCCGTGCTGAACGCATCCGAAACCTCATGCTGCTTTTGAGACAGATACACTACTAAAGGATGCATGGACGTTATCTTTCTTTTCATAGGACACTAATCTGCTTTTCTCAAATATTATTGTTTTATTAGTGCTACATGTAACATTTTTTCTCGTTGTTAAATAACCAGGGATTTTTGTATGTATGAACAAATGAGACATCATGGGCATTCTATTAAATCAGTGTGTGTCATGTTTCTTTGACATCTTTACCTTCAATTTTCTGCCCTGGCTTTTTTCTCTTTTGTGGTGTGATTAAAAGAACAATAAAAACACTTCATATTCATTTTGAGTTTCTGTAAAGACAGTTTCTATAACAGTCTCTTTTTTTAACAGGCACTTTTTGTGTTTCACACAGTCATGGAAAAAAAGCCTAAGTTTCCCTCTTTCTATCTACATGTGCTTCTCAGTCCTTATTCTCGCATGTCAATTTCAATAAATTTTCTTGTCAAAAATGATCCATTGTACAAAGTGAGAACACATTCAAATAGATTAAATTAGAGATAGAAATAGATTAAATTCTGATTTGCTCTCTCTCTGTTACTTTCTCTCTGTCTCCCTCTTTCATAGTCACACACATACACACACATTCAGACCATGAGTCTCTGAAAGCTGAGCTGTGATAATAGAGGCATTCAGAGTTACTGAATGGGGGCGGGGGGTGAAGGGGAGAAAGGGGGCTGTAAACTCGCTGCAGTGTGCAGAGTTCAAGGCTGTTCTCCACCTTCCCCGACTCACGTGTGAGTTTGGGGCACTGAGTGTGAGTCCGTGTCTGTGTGCTTTACTCTCGCACTCTCGCTTTCGCATGTGAACTCTTTGTACTCATGCGGCCTCGTGCTGATACAGAATAGGTCAGCCTCGCTCTCTAACTCACTTGTTTATCTGTACATTCACTACTACTCTTCTTGTACTTTGTCATGTAACTTCATTCACACATTTTACACCTTAACAAAGTGCATGAGACACATTAAACACACACCCTGTACTGCAACAAGAACAAAGTGAAAGTTGACTGTCCTGCCAGTAATCATTTAGACTGATTTTAGATGGACAGCATTGACCGAAATGGCCTTCCTCACAACAGGCAGTCTTATCTTGCTGTCGCCTTGGACGAAGCACAGCTGGATGTCCTTGGGCAGCGAGTAGAAAAGAAGTCTCTGTCGTTGTTGGAGAGGGTGAAGGCACAATGTTGGTGAGTCAAAAGATAGGTTTTGTTGTTGGCCTTGCTGAATGTCAGTTTGGGCCCTCAACCACACTTCAGGGCTAACAGATGATTTAGGTCCTTTATCTGAAATCTTATGACCATAAAGCCTCTATGTGTGTGTATGTGTTCCTCCAGGTGTTCTGGTCCCAGGTTGAAGAGCTTTCTGCTGGGCTTTGTTCCTGTCCTGTCATGGCTGCCTCGCTACTCCATCAAAGAAAACGCCATCAGAGACTTGGTGTCTGGACTCAGTGTTGGGATCATGCATCTGCCGCAGGGTGAGGATGCAGAAACAGATAATCACATATTGATCACATGAAGTGTTTTTATATATTTTAAACAATGACAAGCTGCCTGAATGGTGTCACATACCTTTGACCTCTTCTTATCATTTTCTCCACATAATTTGGTCTATTGATGATGGCTGAAGACATCTTAATTTTTTTTTATGTAATCTGTATCTTTACATTTCTTTGAGATTTGGATTATGATTTACAAGAGGCAGGTTTAAGGCAAAAACATGACAAATATACATGAAATCTTTTGTACCTGACATGGCAGAGCCATTCTATACTAACAGCATAAGCAAGTAAGCTGTTGTTTCCAGGACCAACTGCAAGTCAAGAATGCAATCATATATGATATACTGTACATGCTTCTGTGCATGGATAAATACATGCAAAGATGGGGGCTTTAACAATTTACAAACCATGGTTTACATTCTGTACTAAAACAATGGACAACCACTATCATTTATCACCCAAGGCATGTTAACTGTCTCCTAAAGAATATAAGTCTATTGAAGCATTTGCTTGCCACGTAGCCTACTTTGTATTCTTCTCTTTCTTCTTCTACCTTTTTTCCTTTACTTGGCAGTTCTTTATAAATAAATGAGGCACAAGTCACTAAACAGCATATTGCTCCTGTCACACTGTCAGAGAACTTGTACAACTTGACCTTAAGGTGTCTGTGGTCCTTTGAAAGTACAGAATGTTTCATGAGTGCAGAAATCTGAAATCCCCTTAAAATCCTCTGATGAGTTTTAAAAAATGCATAGCCATTTCTGAAGAGTTGAGCTTTTAAAGGTACAAGGTTTTCATCTCCACCTCTCTTTTTCTTTCGCAGGTATGGCCAACGGCATGTTGGCAGGAGTTCCTCCAGTGTTTGGTCTGTACACCTCTCTCTATCCTCTGATCATCTACTTCATATTTGGCACTTCCAGACACCTCTCCATCGGTGACTATCAAATGTTGCCCATATTTAGAAACTATAAAATGTAGAATCTTCCCGGGATTCAGAGCCTTGTTTTTATTGGCACCTCTGAAAATGTGTTACTGAAGATTATTGTTTGATATTGGCACAAAACATATAAAAAAAATCCCACTCCAGTCAGAAATTAGTTGCAAAAAATACAGTTGTTTTATTATAATCTTTAAACTTAAACTTTAGCCATATTAATTAAAGTGTAACTCAGTTTCCACAATTACTGTGTGATTACCAAATATTCTTAAACCCATCACAGAAGTATTGAGTGAGGAGTTTCTTTACTGATTGTCTGTTTACGTGTGACAGGCACTTTTGCCGTCCTGGCCATCATGATTGGGTCTGTGACAGCTAACGTGGAGTTGCTAAGCAACGGCACTGAAGAGAGTCAGGCTGATGTGGAAGCAGCCAAAGTGAATGTGGCTGTACAGCTCACCTTCCTCTGTGGCCTCATACAGGTACACACACACAGACACACACACACACAATAGACAATACATGGCTAAATAGTATGCACAGGCACACACTCACCGCTGTGCAGCTGACCTCTGACCTCTGACTCTATTATAGAGATGAGCAGGAGAAAAGAATTTCCAAATAGATATCTGCTTAAATATCTTTTCTGCTTAATATGTTTTCATCATTGTATCTCTATTGTTGTGGATACACAACAATATTCTCTATAAAAACTGCATTGTTGCTTCTTTACCCTTCTTCAGTGTTACAGAAAATATCCACCCTAAAATGTTCTAAACTTTGGGGGAAAAAAGAGGTATTTGTGATGTCCATGTTGTTGTTTGGTATATTTTTTTATTCCTCTGGAATGTATGGGAGCTTTACGCACCCCAACCCTCTACATGCAGGTTTCCCTGACCAATCAGTTGGTGTCACAGGTGCAGAGAGATGTGCGTGATCCCCATTTCACTTCTTACAGTGCTGTGAATTTAACCCTCTCTCTAGTCACAGGCGAATATGTTACCCCACCAAACTGGTCCAGATGTAAATATCAGTTGCCCTGTTTTTTGCCAGTCTCCCAGAATCAAAGAGGAAGCATTTTTCATATATGTTCAACAACTATACAGGGAGACACACAAGAAATCAAGAGATACCAATTTCTACATCAATAGTGGTATCAGTGGTACCAGAGTGGAAAACAACTTGAAGAACTCACTCTTTAGTCATTGCTCAATTTCCCACATAAAACTTGTGTCTGACTTCAGTAGTGTTATACCTATTGAAACACCTTCTGGTAATTGTAGAAAATTGTGTTTACAAGAAGGTTAAAGGATATGGCTAATTATTTTGTATTTTTCAACAAATCTCATGTGCAGATCCCAACCAACAATGAACTCATCCTATTTATAAGTATTGTGTGTGTATCCAAAGCCAGACATATTGTATTCCTCTGTATCATAGACCTCTGTTGTTGTCCAGAAACTATTTACATGAATAACTGATAACACGTCCATGAGTGACATGTCCCTTCACCACCAAGGGTTTGGACATGTCAGTTTGTTTAGAAATGGCTCAGAAGACTATAACAGTGATCAAGTTCTAAGTCTCCAGAGAGTAGTTCTGTGTAAGGCAGACGTCACTGCACATGTGCAGGAATGCAGTTCAGTTTACAGAGTTTCACTAGCTTGTTGTGCTACCACTACCTCTTGACTTTATGCTCAAGTTATTTACAACATAATATGTAGTACAAAGTCACATGAATATTACCCAGTGCAACAATGTCAGGTGTTCTACATTGTTTAAATAATGAACATACACTGTATCAACCATGCACATGCCAAAAATCTGTGAATTGAAACTGTGTGTGCATGTGTGTGTTCCTCAGCTCTTGCTGTATCTGCTGCGTGGTGGTGGTGTGTGTCGCTGGTTGTCTGATCCTCTTATTAGAGGCTACACCACAGCAGCAGGTCTGCATGTGATTGCCCTTCAGCTACCACTGATGACAGGAATACCTGCACAGAGACACACTGGACTGCTGGCTTCAGCTTGGGTCAGTTGAAACACCCCCCCCACACACACACACACACACACACACACACACACACACTCATGTAAGCTTTCACATGCAAAAGTGCCCTTGGGCAAGACTTTGAAGTCATACAAGCTCCCGTATGACTATATGACTGTATTAAAGCTGCTTTCTGTCCATATTCTTTAAGCTAAATATATATATATATAAAACTGTACTGGATGCTAGAAAGTTGACATCAGTTCACAAAGATAAAACTTTGACTTGGCTCAACATTTATAGCTCCCACAATTTATTGGGTATTAATTGTCTTTGAATGTTAACAAGAGGTTGTTTTAGTCCTTAATCTATTAAAACCACAACAGAAGATTCCAATTTATCTCAAAATATGGACCAAAAACCTCGTAAACACATTTTAGCTTTTCACAAAAGCCTGATGAAAGAAGCCATCTGTGTGTGTAACAGATGCTAGCTAACAGAGGGGCGGACTATCTGCAAAAAGCATACTTAAAATAAAGTTGTAGTAAAATAGAGTAGTTGACATAATAGCTGACCCTGACCTGTAACTGCATCAAGAGCAGAAAAAACTCATCTCCTTGTATGTACCACGTAAAAAGTTTAATTGTGGTACGTAACATCTAAGCTGGAGCACCTGTGACTTCAGCACTGTCCTCGGTTACAACAGGGATACCTGGGGGGTCATCTGTACATGCTACATGAAGACCACAAGTTGACGATAATAATGATTTGTGGTTGTTTGATCAAACTGGAGGTCATCTGGACGTCATCTCCACATGTTTCCAGCATTATTTTATGGGAAGTGCTGTGAGATCATGGAATGCCAAGCTGGGCTCATGTTAGCAGATCCAATCCATGTCTCTCACTCTTACCTCATAACTAGAAGAATTTAATTATCTTCCCAAAAATATCCCTTTCTGACTGTTGGGGTTGCTGTTTGTGAGTAATTGTTTTGTTCTTATTCTTGGAAATATAGAGTGAATTCAAGCTCAAGTCACGTCCACATGGGCAGCATTTCAAGGTGTAGAGTGTCAGGGTGGCTTATCAGATGTTTGCTGATGGTGGTTTTCTTCTGGCTTCACTGAGCCATAACCAAATGTGCACTGGAGCAGTTTAGGGAGAAGATGGTCCAGACATAACTGACAGGGAAGTGACCTCAAAGCAATATAAGATGTCCTGTTAATAGTTTATAAATGAGTGTACATACAATATTAAAATCAATTAAAAATATTTATGGTAGTTGAGATTTTAGTTACTTGTTGCTATGTTTTTGTTTTTTAAAGGACATATAAAATGTGTGTGTGTGTGTGTGTGTGTGTGTGCGTGTGTGCGTGTGTGTGTGTGTGTGTGTGTGTGTGTGTGTGTGTGCGTGTGTGTGTGTCTTATTCCAGACTTTAAAAGATGTTCTGTATGGAGTGACCAATGCTGTACCGGGAACTCTGTCAGTCTCCACGGTTTCTATGGTGATACTTGTCGGAGGCAAGATGCTGAATGAGCACTTTAAGAACAAACTGCCTGTCGCTATACCATGGGAACTTATACTGGTAAGGGACACACACACACACGCACATGCAAACACACTGCACACACACACTGTAGACTCATGCCCATAAGATGCACCCAGATGGACAGATGCCACAGTGACAAGCTGATAAATGACTCATAATTATATAAAGATCTGTTGATATCTCCAGAGTCCCTACATACAATACATTTCTGCACCTGGCCACTGATTAATCATCATTCTGTCTTCTGATGGTGTGTTTTTTTATTTAATTTGCATTATTTTTGTTATATTGTTTATTTTTTCTGCTTATCAGTTATTTTAGTTATTATAAGTATTACAGACTAAGTCACTGTATAAAACTGTGATTAAAACCCTATAAATATAAATATAAAATTCAGTTAATATAAAAACTCTTGCAAGATACTGTTATTTCAAAATTAAATTACATACAATTTAAGGGTGCGGCATGTAGGATTTAGTGGCATCTAGCAGTGAAGTTGCAGATTGCAACCAAATGATTACTCCTCTCCTACTCCTCCCCTTCCAAGCATGTAGCAGAACCTATGGTGGCCACAAAACTCACGAAAAACATGAAAGTCCCTCTCTAAAGCCAGTGGTTGGTTTGTCTGATCTGGGCTACTGTAGAAACATGGTGGTGCATTTAATGAAACATTCTAATGTAACAAAAACACAATGATTCTTTTTTTCAGGTGATTATATACTAATGAAAACATATTTATGACTATTATTATCCATTTCTGTTCATTCTACTAGATGTCACTAAATTCAACACACTGAACCTTTAAACTTTTTTTTTTATCATTTAAAAATTAAATGCCTTTATAATGTGTTTCATAATGTTAATCAGATGTCATAAACAACATGGATGGATAAAGAAAATCCACCTTCAACCCATTTATACCTTTAAAAGGTCAACTAAGATGCCAAATGAAACACAGCCTGAAAAATGAGGCAAAACTCGCCAACAGAGACGCTGAACTTGGTGCATACAATGATGGAAAGAACACAAAACCAAACACCTTCAAACTGGAAAAGAAGCATCTGATTGGTCATCTTTAAACCTTTTAGATGTCTATGTGGGTTCACGTCATGATCTGTTCAATTATGTGAAGTTACAGTATAATATGGGAAGATCAACCCCCAATTGTTGATCATGGGTCTGAAAAGACAACCACAATCCTGGGCCAACACTATCTGACCATACAGAATACTGTATAAATTTCTTTACCAAACTGGACATTCTGTGCAGAAATTGTCACGTCCATTGTTTTTCTCCCACAGATTGTCCTGGGCACCATTCTGTCAGTGCAGATGGATCTGGCTGGACAGCACAGAGTCCAGGTGGTGGGACACATACCCAGTGGGTCAGTAGAACTGTGTCATTGTCTGTTTTTCCTTGTCATTTAATTTGCTATGTTCTAATATAATTTATAGATACTATAAGACTAGTGTTTTGATTTTCCCTTGACTTAAAGCATTGTAGATTTTGAGACTTTTAGATTCAACCCATATGTAAATGTTTTTATTGTAACTTTATTCATGGTTGAATAGTGAGTAACATATGAGTAATTCATCCACTTTAAATGGTTGGTGATCATCTTTTAGAACATTACTGTATATTTCTCTTTTTTTCCCTTTGAATAATAAATTAGTCATTCAACCTTTCTTTCCTCCTCCTCTTCACCAGTCTATCATCCCCGGTCCTTCCGTCTCTCTCGCAAGCCAGAGAGTTGTTCATTCCAGCTCTGTCAACCGCTCTTGTTGGTTTCAGTTTCCTCTCAGCCATGGGCCAAGTGTTTGCCCACAAACATGGCTACCGTGTGGACTCCAGTCAGGTAAATTCACAGCAGTTTTAACTCCTTTAACTCTTGTTGCAGGGTCTGCTTTTTCAACAATAGTTAAAGAAAATGTAGAAAAGTCCATATTATGTACAGATACATGACCATTAAAAGAATCTTTTAAGCAAAGTACAAACTTCAAGAAAACAAACAAAAATTAGAAATCACATGCACATTCTCTCTTGAGAAAGACACCTCTAAGGCACTATTCTTTAAAAAACCATTCTCAGTAAATTACATGTAGGAATGTCTTATTAGTTTATGGTGTTATTAGTGTAATATAGTGCATACAGCAGCTTGAATTTCCAGTAATAATCGGCATGTCCACAGTGTTGCTCCTGTAATCTATAGCCTACTAAAATTGAACTTCATTGTGTCAACAAAAGGCTACTGTAACTCAGGGGAATTAAAAGGTGAGCCATGCCTATGTTATTGCCGTTATTACTGATTGCTGATAGAGATTAATAGACGTCACATAATATGAATGCCTGAAGATTATAGTAGTGTCCAGAGAATTGTGCAGATGAGAACACATGATTAATAAGCCTGTTAAAATTCAGTTCAGAAATAATGCTGCAGGGCCACAGCTCTGTTCTCAGCAGTGATCAAGTGGTGCAAAGCAACTTGATGGTTAAAAGTGGGTCTGACTTTTCCTCACAAAACATTCTTTGATTAATTCAGTTTGTAGCTTCACTGAAAGAAATCTTCTGCAGAGATATTTCTATCAGTGAGACCAGTAAAGTGAGGCAAAATGTTAAGTTAGGATGTGTAGCATGTAAAAATGAAGGGCAAACAAAAACAAACTCTAGTCAGATGTCATCCATGCAGAACTAATCAAACATGCATTGTACAGGTCTTGTGAAGTATCCATTTATTAAGAAGAGTAATGCTTACTTCTACAAATTGACTGCAGTGAAAAGTAATGTAAGTGCCTGTTTGCTAAAAATGTATGAGTCGATCTGTGAATATAAGAAATACTGAATGATGAAATTGAAGTACTGAACTTTGTATTTTAAGATAAATGATGGAATACTCTAGATTTGTAATTGAACTCTAAACTCAACAATAAGACCATGGTTATTTAACCCTTTCAAACCCTGTAATAATATTTTTGGAAGATTACCCTAACCGCAAGATATTATTTTAGAGCCTGAACAAATAAAAACATGATAACTTTTCAAATTCCTGTGGTCTGTTGCTGCCTCAGGACCTGCTGGCTCTGGGTCTGTGTAACACTGTAGGAGGTTTTTTCCAGTGCTTCGCTGTCAGCTGCTCCTTCTCTCGCAGTATGGTCCAGGAGAGTATCGGTGTCAAATCACAGGTATCCCATTAAACCCAAAAGTCACCTTTGTGTTAGAACTATATGAAGAGGTATTTTTCTTCTTCATTGTCCATTTTTTCATCAGTAATTTTTTTCTTCTCTTGTGTTTTGACCTACTTTCTTAGATGGCAGGTTTGGTATCAGCTTTGGTGATTCTAACCATTTTGTTGGAGATTGGTCATCTCTTTGAACAGCTGCCAAAGGTAAAGTGCATCTGTGAAAACAAATATTTATGTTCATCATATAAGCTGTTAAACAAGGCCTCACATTTTTTCTGAGGGCTGCCAAATAGATGAATGTCATCAATTTGTGGAGCAAATTCAGGTGTCATGACATACAGTTGCCCAATCATTGATATATAATGTAAATAGCAATGTGCCGAGGATAGATCCTTGTGGGACACCTGTGGATAGACAGACAGAATCGACTCATGATTCTGTACAACAAAGTTTGTGTCGCCAGTTCTTCAGAAAATATGGATTCAAATATCAACCATAATGAATTATAGAGCTTATCAGTGAAGATATTTTAAGAAATGCAAAGTCATACTTCAGCTGGGTGACACTCACTGTTTAGATGATTCACAAGTCTTAGCCGGTGTTCAGTAATACTTTACTGTTTGTTCCAGGCAGTATTGGCAGTGATCATCGCTGTGAACCTGCAGGGGATAGTAGTTCAGATCAAAGATGTGTGTGTGCTCTGGAAGTCTGACAGATTAGACCTGGTGGGCCACACACACACACACACACACACACACACACACACACACACACACACACACACACACACACACACACACACACACGCACACACACACACAATTGTCATTGTAGTTTATCATTATTCAAGCTCATAGCAGAGTTCTAGTCACAAACAGTACTAATCTCATCCTGATCACCTTCCATCTCTCCTCCCATCTTTCCTTCAGCTGGTTTGGATCATGTCTTTGATTTCCACTCTGGTCTTTAACCTGGACCTGGGTCTGGCTGTGGGTGCTGTCTTCTCTCTACTCACATTCATCTACAGAACACAACAGTCAGTATTAAATATTATTTGACTGGTGCTGCATGGAACAAAAAAGTAACAATCTTTGCAGTGGAATACAAAGGGGCTCATGAAACTAACATGAGACACAATAGAACAAATTTAGTGATGTTTCATAAAATGCTTCATTTGGGACCTTTAATCATTATTGTTTTATAATTATATTGTATATTTACATGTTTAAAGCGATCATTAGGGTAACACAAGAGTGTTCTTTTTTGTTGTTCTTTCATGATTTTGTACTGAGGCAAAGACTGAGTTGATTTGTTTTGTCTTCATTTATTTATTATATTTTTCATAGATCTTAAAACTTTTGTATTTCCTTCCCTTCTCTCACTTGTCTCCCAGTCAGACTTGCACTCTCATTAATATTCCCTTCTGTTTCTCTCCCGTCTTTCATCTTGTCCTCGTCTTCCAGCTCCTCCACTGTTGTTTTGGGTCGTATTCCCAGTACAGACTGTTACAGAGATGTGGGGCTCTACACTGAGGTAAACTCAATCTGTTTCACAGCTCTCAGTTCAGTTTTTGAAAAACCTGTTTGATTAAAGTTTGGTTTGAGGTTGAGTCCTAAGGTAATTAGGAAATTACATGAAAGAGAAAACACAAATGCTTTCAACATTCATACTTTTTTGTCATCATCTGCCATCTCTGTTCTGTGCTCATTAACTTGACGTCACTTTTGTCTGGATCTGGGTGATTTGAATTAAAAGTTACTTCAAGGTTTAGAAGTTGTGTTACCACAGTGGGTTGAGGAGCATGATAGAACTTTAAAAATGCTTTCCAAACTATTGTAAACATTCAGAAGATGCAGTTCATTCATCTGAAGGAGAGGCTGCTTTTAAACTTTTTATTAGTTGACAACAGCAATTTCTGTCCATGAGCCCAAACTGAATAATTGAGTCAGTAACTCATTAAGAAGAGATTTTCCTTACAATTCTACAAAGTTTCTATTCTTCTTCTCCACCAGCCACCACTCTCATGTCTGTATGCTAGGCTAATGCTTTCCCCCTGTTTCCGGTCTGAACGCTAAGCTAATTAACTGTATAAACGTGAGAGTAGCATTAACCTTCTTATCTAACTCTGAGCAAGAAAACAAACAATATATAATATATATCATAATGAGTTGGAAAGATAGCAGAGTTATTACAATTCCAAAACATTTAACTCACTTCGTGAAATCACCTGTCATGTATGGTCTTCTTTTTGCTACTAGCTCACTATGAACTTCTCCATTCTCCTTGCATAATGTTTCATACTGTCAGATATATGCAGCTGAGTTCAAATTTGAATTTTCAGAAACTACTCAACATATTAACATTTTATCCCATCAGTGTTACTGTTGGACTTGAAACCAAGTACAAATACTATACAACTTTACAAACATACTACTATTATACTGGAACAAATGACTACTTTCATACTTATGTACTAATATGTACTATGGAAATGAAAAATGCAATCTACAGTCTGTCTGTCTGTATAATTAAACAAAATGGTGTTCCAAGGTGTGAATTTAATAATATAATGGTTCATAATTGGCCAGCAGACCATTATTCACCTCCAATATGCCAAAGACTGACCTTAAATGATTGCTGATGATCTTAGCTGACTCTGGACTTACATATCTAAACTGTCATCAATGTGAAACACAGTCAATAATGGATTCTCCACAGCCTGTCTTGTATGTGCACATGAAAGACTTTCAACTGGATCACAGCATTTACAATGCAAATGCAAATCAAAATGGCAAGCATCGGATGGGTACTGATGTGCAAGATGTAGATCAATGTCAATCTGAATGAGTTTCAGTTTTTGATGGGAAAGGATGTGAGAATAAAAATAGATCTTAAAGTTTTATGTTTAAAAAGTTTGGAAATGATTTTTGGATTGACAAAATGGGTTTTAAAAACTGCAGGAAACCATTAAATCACTGCATCCTCAAAATGCAAAGCAACACTAATTAACACCAAATTCTCAACTGAAGGTCAATATTTTATAAGCTTAATGAAGCACTCTGAATGGTGCAATTGTCACACAGCCACAACACTCTAAAAATAAATCCCTGGCTGAAAACCACCATCTGCCACACATCAAAACACCAAACTGTCACCAAAGGCAATCTGTATGGCTCAGAGCATCAGTGAATTCCTGTCAACTTCTAGCTCTCTCTGTTCCCTCCACTTCATTCTCTCCTCAATCTGGTGGCTGCTACATAACTCCCCTCTGTGCATTTTGTCAAGTGCATATTATGCATTTGTAATATTGTAAGTCCCCCATCATTAATTAATTTTGTATACATGACCCTGTTCTTTCTTTTTTCTTTTGTTGATCGTACACTGTAGAAGCAGATTATTTTGGTAAAACAGAAAGACTCTTCAAGTCCGCATTTATCAAACTGGCTCTTTCCAAGAGCATAAAACAGCCAAACATTGGTTTGCCCGGATGCAGAAGATCCTTTATGGGTTGGTGCTAATTCAATAGCATATGCACAGTTTGCTTAGCTTATACAAATCTGGGTTGAACGGTAGCTCACAATGAATCTTACTAAAGCCATTATTTGTCTGTTTTGATTTTTGTTATCAGGCTACAATAAGATATCTCCAAAATGAGAAAAACAAGGTTTGACCTCAAAATAAAATAAAATAAGTATCTAGGTCACAGTTCTAAAAACAGTTGAAGATAAAGTATTTGTCATAACAATAAAAGAAATTCATACAAACATGAAAAATAGCGTACTCTTTGAAAAGTGAGGGATAAAAATAAAATGTATAGCAAAATGGAACGAGTGGTTACGTCTGTTGCTGGGCTGCAACTAAGGGTCCAATCACAGTATTGTTTGTTTTATTTTTTTACTTTAACATTTGTTTCAAAATCTCCTCTCTTTAACTGAAATTGTAATCAACTTGGCAAAATGAGAAAAAGATGAGGGAAGTACAATAACAAGCAAAAGGAGGGAGTCTATGCAAAAAAGGATATTACTGTTAGACTCATAATCAATTCATCACTGTAGTCTATGAAAAGAAATTCCTCCTTTAACATTTCCTTCAAAATTACATATTCTGATATATATTGTAATGGATGGCACATAGGTGTTAGTTTTAGAGCATAAGCACTGTGTTTTTGTTAATAATGAACATAATTGATAGAAATTGATGAATGTGACTGTTTTTCTTGATCTACTATGATCTGCAGGCACACACACAACGCAGCACACACTTGTTTTATGTCTAAATGTCAGTCACTGTAAGTGAACCAGATTGCTGTTGCAAATTCTGACCCTCTGTCTGGGGTGTCACTATTTTGATAAGTTATCACAAAGCGATGCTCAAAATTATTTTTCTTCTTTTGTTTTTAAGTTTTTAGCATTTAATTTATTAAATGTGTGTATGTGTGTGTTTTTAACAGGCAAAACAAGTTCCTGGTGTGACGATACTCTCCTGTTCCAGTCCCATTTACTTTGCCAACTCTGAGCTGATCTTCACCGAGATCAGAGAGGTGCCAACAAATGAACACACACACACACACACACACACACACACACGTCTGTCAATGGGAAAGTGATCTGTGGAAATAATAGCACACAGTCTTACAAAGACACAATTACACAAAAAAAGAAAAAAAAAGAGAAAAAAAGAGCAGGATGAAATGAAAATGAATTTGAGATGGGCTTCTACTTGTAATTGGGAGAGTAAATGAGGGTGCATTCCTTCCACATGATCCAAATATCTGGACATATGTTTTCAAGCTGCAGTGCTACCACCTGCTCTGTACAATATTCAAGGTGCGTGTACACAGCTAGCATGTGTGTGTATGTGGCTGATTTTGTGCTTTGATCTCTCCAGTTGGAAAAGGGAAAACTCACAGGGATGTTTGAAGAAATTCTCCATTTCACCATGTGTTACGCAGCAGCTGAAGTGTTCTCAACTAATTTTTCACAATTTTTCCAATCCACATCCAGACAGTGAGTCGTGGTCAGAAGGAGAGCCCAGCTGGAGTCCATACCTCTTCCCCCTCCTCCTCCTCCTCTTCCTCCTCCTTTTCCTCTTCCCCTCCCTCTTCCACAGCCCAGTTACTGACACACACTCATTGCTTGGTTCTGGATCTCAGCTCGGTCAATTTCATGGACTCTGTGGCCATGACAGCACTTTGCAAAGTGAGTAAAAAAAACTGCAATCAAACAGTGTGGGCAATACTGTGGCATATTTTTCTTTTGATTATCTTTGAGTTTAAGTGATGCTCTTTTCTTTGTCACTGATGTCTTTCATCACTCATGCTTTTTTCTCTGTCATCCAAACTAGGAGTTTAACACATATAAAATCTCTCATGCAACAAACCTTTCACAGGAAAGACCACCAAACACTTAATTTTTTGAGCAGTAAATTAAAAAGCTTTGAATAACTGATGAATTTGATGATTGAATGAAAATGTATGATGGTTATGATTTGGCAATAGGAAGTAGCTAAGCAATTTATTTCATGTGGTAGAATCTTGCTTTGATCAGAGTCCACAGAAGTAGTGTAGTATGCTGGCTGTAAGGTGAAAATTTACAGTTCTGTATGAAAGACACATATTATTTGGTAGCATTAAATAAAATCTGCTGTGATATATTACTGTAATTCATGCACTTATGAAGCAATAATCACAATTAACACCAGTTTTTTAAAAAAACAAAAAACAAAATGCATTTAATCAGGTAATCTTGTTAAGATCTCAAATTGTTAATAAGAAACATTCATAGGCAGACAACCAGACAAGCAGCATTTTAAAATAACACAAATAAGGATAAACAACCACAAATCAAGTGACAAATGGTAGTTACTTTACTTCCATCCAACCTTGTGGAAAGATGAACGATGAGGAACACAAAAGTTGTTATTAGTGAAGTGTAATGCTCTATGATGAGCACGGTTTAACTGCTCAAGTAATGATGGGGCATTGTGTCAAATGCAGAATATCATTGTCATTAAGTAATAGCATAAAACTTGACTGAACAATAGTTTCATGTTTGCAAATATCTTGAATAACAGTCTGCTGTCAAATATTTGCATGACTCAGCAAGAGTGATATGGGTACCATTTTAAATTTCAATAGCAGTCACTTCATGGGTGTGGGGAATACTGTGTACTTTATTATCTGCATTTAAAACTAAAATTACTTTTATCCACAATTGATGTATTTTTGAAGTTTAATTTTATTCGCTAAAATGTGAACAGCAGCATCTGTTGGTTCAAATGGAAATCATTTTTCAGATCTAAACCTGCTGATTCTGCCCTTTTTTCCTACTCATGAAAGCAGTTTCAGTGATTGGCTGTCCTCATGAGGACTTGTTTCTGCCGACCAAAGACATATCCAATAAAGTGTTATGTAAGGCTAGTAATTGCACATTAGATAATGAAAATATGACACACTACCTTTTACACACACACACACACCTCAGAGCTTTTGATTAATAGATAAGTTACCAGTTGTACTGATATAACTTTGTTATCTCTTCCTCCTCTTTGCCCTTGAAGATAAAAGAAGAAAATTCGTTCACCGGCCTCACAGAGTCAACACGTGCTTGAATATGATGTTGTGATTCTCACAAAGTCCATGTATATGTGTGTGTTATTCAACAGGTTGTAGAGAACCTGGGAGTCCAGGGTGTCAGTACGTTTCTGGCAGCTTGCCCAGGTCAGTTTCATGTTTCGTACTCACTTATCTCCTAGTGTGACTCTGTTTCTCTGTCTCACACCCATTTGCTCACTTGCTCATGCATCCATGATGTTTTTCTCCAATGTTGAATTGTGTCTGCATATTTGTTGGTGCACAGGGAGCTTTTTAACTCCGTTTCCCACCTAAAATCACATAGTGTAATTGTGTCTTTGTAAGAGTGTGTGCTATTATTTCCACAGATCACTTTCCCATTGACAGACACATGTGTGTGTGTGTGTGTGTGTGTGTGTGTGTGTGTGTGTGTGTGTGTGTGCAGGTGCAGGTTTGTGTGTTATTGTTATCACAGGTCAGACCACCCCTCTCATTCTGTAGCTCTGTTTAAAATGTTTTCCTGTCTGATTTTCCTGTAGCTATTGTTATTTTTTCAACGGGGCAGAATCAGAGTCTTATTGTTTTTTGCACTTAAAAGCATCATTCTGGTCAATTAGGAAACTATCATGCTTCATTTTAGAGACACAGGCACACAGCAACATCACTAGCACAGCTGTACAACAGAGTGTACCAACACGCAATCAGATAGGTTGAATATATAATGTTTAATAGTTCACTGCACTGCAGAATGTATTGAGTGAAAACTTTGAAGTAGAACATAAAGTTTCTGAAACTAAGGTATTCTGTGTGTCCACAGAGAGAGTTTTATCCCAGCTCCAGACTCAGGGTTGTATACCAGACAGCCTGCCCAGTTCATCTCTCTTCCCATCAGTCCATCATGCTGTCCTGCGCTGCCTCAGCACCCTGCCCAGGCCTCTGGAGGTATGCACTGTCTTGCTTCCAAGTTCAACCATACTGTAGACAAACAAAAAAAGAGAAAGTTTTTGAATTAGCTTTATTATTTTTTGCTCTTTTTTAATGTAGCAATTGAGATTTCTTTTCAATAGGATGGTCTTGGAGTACGGTGACCTTGAAGTGCACATCACAACAACAAATAGGAAAACACGACAACAAATCAAAAAACACAACTTCAAATAACAAAACACAAAAACAAATCATAAAACACAACAGCAAATCACAAAACACAACAACAAATCATAAAACACAACAACAAATAACAAAACACAACAACAAATCATAAAACACAACAACAAATCACAAAATACAATGACAAATCAGAAAACAGTTTTCAAGCTAACTGGATTCTGTACCTGACAGCAGCAGCTGTTTTCTGCCTTTATCAACAGATTCATCACACATACATAAACATATAACTCGCAATTTACAAGTCGCATCTCAGATCTACTGCGGCGAATATGAGCATATATAAGTGAGCATCATATCACAGCCACCTACGAAAAAATAAATTAAATAAAATATAGTCTTTGCAAGATCGCGTCGAGCTGGATTGATGTTACTAAAGCAAAGTGATCTCTTATCAATCACTTGATAAGGCTTGCCTGAGAAAATACCCAAACATATTTATCAAGTTTCTTTTCTCTGAGGCTACAAACATATTGACCACTACATTGTAGCCCCCTATGACACTAACGTTAAACATCATGATAAAGACGTACTTTTAAACGATGACGATCTAGCTCAGAAAATACTGTCAAAATATGCTGCATACTATGTATCAGTAGAAAATAAACTGAGGGTGGGTAAAAAAGGGTAATGTAAGCCGTAATAGTCTACTAAACACAGTAATGAAAACATGGACCTCATTTACAGTCAATGTTGTCAATGTTGTTGTGTTTTGTGATTTGCCGTTGTGTTTTGTGATTTGTCGTGTTTTGTGATTTGTTGTGTTTCATGATTTGTTGTTGTGTTTTTTTATTTGTTGTCGTGTTTTTCTATTTGTTGTTGTGATGTGCACTTCAGGGCCACCGTATTGGGGCCTTACTGTAGGACCACAAATGTTTAAAAATATATGCCACACTAAGGAAAAGATATTCATTTATCTATTTTACAGAACTGGTTCAAGAGATTTAATGCTTGTATAATTTATTGTCATCTCTTCTAAGGAAATCAACCCAGATGCAAGTGAATGTTGAACCTACAACTTGATTGGTGCTTTCAAACAGGACTGTAACCTCACAGTAACGAGAGGACAGAAAGAACTTCCTGAGGTAATAGTTCAGTTTTGAGGTGGAAAACAGAAGAATCACAGCTTCATATATTGTTTTTCTTTTGAAAGACAGTCAGTAACACCTCTAACAGTATGTATATGCCTGCACTTTTCACACATTTTGAAACAATAAAAGTAACTGTTCCCCAATTTGCACTATTATTTACCTCTCTGTCTTGATGTATATGAGATTTGATTAAAGGATAAGTTAACAGTTTTTCAAATCTGTCCTAAAACAATAGTCAGGTGCCCTAATGAACACTGACACTTTATTTTGTGTAATCTTTTTTCCTATTTATACCGGCCATTAAGAAATCCCTTCATAATTCACTTTCAGTGTAAGCGATTGTAAGTGCATTTGGAAGACATCTTCAAATGATCAGTATGAACAGGAGGAATCATTACAGCAAGAAAAACTTGTTTAAATGTTTATGTGGACTGTTGTTTTAAGACTGACTTGAAGGCCAACCAGCAGCCAGTAAAACACTGTTAGCACAGGATAGTTTTTTATCCATCACATTCTGGGTTATAGGCCCAGTATGCTTCCACTGTGCCACTCTGCTCATCTCAAATGTTATTCAAACCCACAATCCCTGATTTAGGAGGCCAGTGCCTTATCCATTAGGTGTTGTGCAATAACTTAGTAGGAATATAATAACTTTGAATGTAAAAAAAAAAAGTGCTCAGTCTATAGAGTGACAGTGTACCTACAGTAGCGCAATAAGACAAAACAATAATAACTCATTACTCTTGTGGGGAGTTGACGGTTTTCATAATTACCTCACAGTCTCAGTCCGTCCTGTTTGTTTTGGATCAAGTGACAATGGCAGTGTTGTCTTTCTGTAGGTGACACGGACAGTCTGTGTGAAGAACAGAAAAATATACGGATGCCTATCCCACTCTTTTTGTTTTTCGATTTTTCGATTTTTGTACCTTTTACCTCCAGCAAAGCAATTCCACTAATTTGATATCTTGATTTGACAGTCAGACTGTCAAAGTTGCTTTGATAAGCAGAAACAGTAAAATACTTTTAGGTTTTGACAAATATGTTCATATATATACAGTACATGATTGGATGAGTATATAATTTCTTAACTGTATGAGTACTTATAGGTACTTATAGGTACCCTTATAGGTTTTGATTTTCAAGAATGTATCAGTAACGCTTAAGCAAGGGTACACAATATGCTCTTAAAATTACAATCAGTGTTACGATAATGTGAAGGATGATTTTTGGTCATAATGTGAACCTAGCAAGAGGTTCAACAAGTGTAACATTTGTGTGAGGATTGTGTTAGGATTGACACTGTAATATATATACAGTATATATAATGTATATTTGTAATACAACATAAAGACTAATCAGCCAGTGTGGTTTATTTGTCTCTCTGTTTTCTCTGCTTCTGTTTTTACTGTGTTTCCCTGCCTGTTCTTCCCTTCATGAATACTTGCCTTGCTCTTATGTTTCCAGAACTCTCTATAAAATATTTAGATATCAAGAAAAAATTCCAAGTAAAAGTAAAAGCAATAATAATACAAAATACAGCTTTTAAAATTTAATTGGCAAAGATGTTTCAGCTAGTGCATGTCCATTCAATATTACAGCTGAGTCATTAATGATAAGAAAGGTTCACTTATTCATTAAAGTAATATTAGAGTCATAATCAATCCCTCCCTGTTATTGGCCTCTTAAATAATAACCAGTTATCTGTTACCACCCTTGTGTGTCATACTGAGGAAATTAAGAGGGGCGGGGGCAGAGGTCAGAGATCATAAAAGTTCATTGTGTACATCTTGTCATATTTAAGTATATGTCATCATGGAAGTTTTCTTTCTCTGGTGTGGTAATCTGAACTCTCTCCCACTACTTGAAGCAGGCAGAAAAAGTGCTGTGAAGAATCTCGGAGGTTAAAAGGCAGTTTTTTTCTGGGAGTGAAACCAAGTTTTTGTTCAGAGATCTTAGAGGAATTAATATCCTCTCCTTACTGAAAACAGATTTTCATCAAACTTCACCAGAAAACTGAACGCCTATCTCTTCTGCCTCCTCTGTCACTTGTCCTCTGTCTTATTCTCTATGATGGACAAGTGATCATCAAAACTTTAAAAAAAATGTAGAAACCTGTGCTGACAAAAGCCAGGAGGAGAAACATGTTGGATGTCATACCAAAAGGTTACTGTGAAATAAGAAAATTAAACTACACATTCATTAGAGAGTAAAGTGTAAAATCTAAACATGAAGTGGAATATGTGATCAAAGATTTCCACTAATAGAAGAGCATTTTGAGCCATCAAACTTGTTGGGCCCATAACGAATCAAAATTCGTTACGGTAACGAATCAAAATTCGTTATGAGCCCAACAAGGGTCTCTGCTGTCAGTCACCCAAAATAGGAAGCAAAAACACAATCCCTGGTTTAGGAAGCCAGTATCTTATCCACTATAAATCTGGGGCTTGAGTTGCAGTACAGGCAAACAGGGAGAGAGACACGTAGAGACGGGCATAAACACCAAGGAGCAAACACATTACAACAGAGCACTAAACACAACACTAAGCACAGGGAACATGAAACAAAAGCAGTGATATATTGAACTAACAAGGCTAGTGATCAAGACACTAGAATCTCTTTATGTCCACAGCTCAAAGTATTTTACTAACATATCATTTCATTAAAATGGAATATTAAATCACTTTTTAAATTGTTCCACCACCCTTTGGATGGTGGCACAGATGATACATCTTTTTGGTGGTATATGTCTTTCTCCTCAAAAGCCGATCAAT